>JAQIXX010002920.1:0-21956 GCA_034700605.1 Willowsia nigromaculata
AAATACTTGTTTGATTCGGTTGCATTGGAGATATTTGAAAAGAGCACGTGCACGATCTGAAAGGTTTCTGGCTCTGACACTGCCGGTTCAAAATGCGGCGAAGTAAAATAATACTTTTGTATTTCGTCGATAGCAGTACAATACGGAAGCAATGTGATATTATTCTTATGAAACCTGTCGAAAAAGTCTTCTCTTTCATTGCGAAATAGTAGAATGAAAATTATACATTGCGGAGCTCGACCTTTCAGAGGATTGAGTTGAAATCTTTGATCAATCACTGGCATTTTAGGCACATGTGACAAGTAACTGTTTCCTGATCTGAGAAACGGTTTTCTCCATAACCGAGACTCCAGAATTTCACTTTCGAAGACTTTACTGATGTTTATGTCCATTCTACGGAGTGTAAATGTAGAACATGTCTGTTCCAAGTTTTCCAGTCTTTCGTTAGAAAAGTAGAAGTTAACGTGCCTGGAAATTATGTGCACATGGCATGACTCGCAAAAAGGGAGTATTAAGTTGTCTGCATTGTAAATTGCCCGATATTCCGATTTACCAGTGCCCACCAGACATGGAGAATCTTCCCATTACCCAGGGGTTTTTGTTTGGGGGGAAAACAAGGAAAATTGCAATCAATTTAAAGGGAAAGTGCAAATATATATTAAAATTTTTAAAAAAAAGTATATACTGAGCTTTTTGGAAAAAAAGCAGTTACGCAAACTAATCCAAAATTGATTGAAATTTTTCATAATTTTGTCATACTTTTTAGTTTTTATAGGTAAAGTTGTGTTGATCCTTTAAAAAAGTGCTTCAAAACATCATAAACAAAAAAATTTGCGACAAATGAATAATGACATTTTAGATTTTTTGACAAAATATATCATCATCCACATTCATTATCATGCAAAAAAGTGCACTTTATTTATAAAAAATTCGTAGAAATTCGAGTTTTCAATGAAATGCAAAGATCCGAACGTGGAAAATCTTCAATTTTGGGGATACTTAAGTGTGCAAAATGCCAGGTTCCCAGCATGTGTATTTCTATAATTTTAGACGCGAGATGCGAGCTTACTTAGGACCACTAAATGTACTAAATAAAATGTTTCCCGTTTTCGTCCATTTGTTGGACTCATGGGGTGGAGTTGATTTTTCTCTACAACTTTCACCCAGTGGAGGTTTTTGATAACTCTCCTCCATGATAGTGAAAAAGGGCTTTGAAGATAAGAAAAATTCTTAAAAATACATTTTAAATGTTGGAGACTTGAAAGTGGTTTTATATTTTTCTACTTACCTTTCTGCACCTACGTACAAAGTTTCAAGTCTCCTTCCACAAAACTGAATTTTTAAAAAATGAAAAACGGAAATTTCTTGACATTTCTACTTTTTGAGGCATTTCTGCTTCTCAAAGTGTAAATCTGACCGCAGATTCGTCTTGCCCGTGCTAATTTACCCCTATACACTTAATTTCAGCATTCTGTAGTGAGTTCTTCATGGAAATCTCATTTTTTCGTTTAAATTATCTTTCAAGTACAGGTATGCTTCATCTAATGGGGAAATTTCTCACCTTTTTTTGAATCTACCGCCAAAATGAAAAATTTCATGTTCCGGCTCTCATTGAAGCGGAAATAAATCGACGATGCTTAAAAAATTATTAATTTTGTTTTGAATTCCTTGGCGGGAGATTCAAAAATTGTCGAGTCACCATCATTTTGGCTGTGTTGTGCCCCCTGTACCTAAAACAATGCATGATTCCGGAAATCAACATTTATTATCTTTTCCCTGTTTCCCGGAAAACTTGCAACAGGCTAACGTGAAGAGTATCCATATCAGGGTACAGAAAAAGGAAAATTTCCGGCAATTCTTCAAAAATTATTATTTTCCTGATTTTGAGAGAGAGAGAGATTTTATGACTTTTTCGCATTTTCAAAAACGCCATTTTTATTAAAATCCTGCTTCCCCTTAGTTCTCAAAAATGCAAATTTCCGGGAATGCAGAATTTTTCGTATTTTCAAAAATGCAGTTTTCCGGGGAATCCAGAATTTCTCGTGATTCTCAAAAATTTGATTATCCAGGAATGCAGAATTTCTCAAAAATGCAATTTTCCGGGAATCCAGAATTTCTCGCATTTCTCAAAAATGCAGTTTTCCGGGGATCCAGAATTTCTCGCATTTCTCAAAAATGCAGTTTTCCGGGGAATCCAGAATTTCTGGCATTTCTCAAAAACGCAGTTTTCCGGGGATCCACATTTTTTCGCATTTTTCAGAAATGTGATTTTCCGGGAATGCAGAATTTCTCGCATTTTTTAAAAACGTAGCTTTCCGGGAATGCAAAATTTCTCGCATTTTAAGGAATGCAGTTTTCCAGCAATGCAGAATTTCTCGGTATTCTCAAATATTTGGTTATCCGGGAATGCAGAATTTGTCGCATTTTCAAGTATGCGAATTTCCAGAAAGCTTGTTTTCTTTGCTTCCTCAAAAAAATTCGATTTTCTGGATAACTAGCTTTTCCCACCTCTCCCATTATTGTGAATTTCCGGGAAAGCTCGCTTTTCCTGTTGGTCCATGTTTCCCGGAAAACTCAACACTTGGGCACCGGAAGAATTTGCATGTCTGAAAAGTAGTGAAAAAAGTTTATTCTCGTTCTTTTGAGTGTTTCATGATGACATTTGCAAGTTTCCTTCGAAATATTTTACAAATATGCTTAAAAACTCGCAAAGCAAATATTTTGTTCCTATTGACTTTCATCAGCATGACCAAACTGTTTCAAAGAGAAGGGCAATGCGGCAATACGTCTCGAAGCAAATTTGTAAATACTACATATTAGAGAATAGAATGGTAATGATAAATATTTCTTTTGGAACGGCTCGAGCATTAACACCAGGACAGATATTGAAACCCCGATCAGATACACGTAAAATATTGTCTGTAAGTTTGTATTCAAGTCTAGTGCTTTAACTCGATGAAACTTGACCTGAGTTTGTTTCCTTGTGTAGCGCAAGCAAACCCCAGATTCCTTTTGTCTCAAGTAAAACCACTCGAGCTGTCGATACACTCCATTCTCGATCAGCTTTTGAAATACGTATGGGAGACGGGACCCCCGAGGATTGCCGAATCTCCAAACAACTACTTCATTTAGAAGTGTCACGTCTCCTTTGAAAAACGTCTTGGAATGGTAATACTTTCTCAGATATAAAAGCCACCTGTCAATGGATTCTTCCTCATCAACAAAGACTCTTTTATGTTGGCACTTCGTGATCTCCCGCTCCAATGCAATCTCATAGTTGTTTGAGAAGTTTGCGTGATCGCATTTACGAGGCACTAAATAAACCCCTTTGGCACCAACTAAATATCCCTCTTGAGCGACAATTTTAGGCCATAGTGTCAAACTTTGTACGAGTGTATAATACATTGTCTGTGGATTTTCCATGTAATCTGACACATTTGCAGGTTTAGAAAAGTAGCTGCTTCCTATTATCCTCCCTGACTCCATGAAAATATCTTCGAGAAACGGCATGTAGAAAGTATGGCGAACCATAAAACTTCCATCGTGAGTTATTTCTGTATCGTTATTATTATTATAATCCGATTCAAAATCATCTTGCAAAAAGAGCTTTACCAAGCCCTTGTGACCTACTTCTCCCCAATATCTTAAATATTGTTTAGTGAGAGTTGAAAAGATGTGGAATTTAACTGGCTTCCCATGCATCAAATTGAATGTTGAATTACTCGTGTCGAGTAAATCATAAAATCTAGCAACACTTGTCTTTCCTTTGGGCGCTGTCACTCCGGTGATTGCAATTCCTTTATACGCATTTGTAAAAATTCCACACAAGAGCAGCCAACAACCAATGACTACTTTCATGGCGTTAATTTTGAATACATATTCTGGTACATCATACGCATACTCGACAATTGTTGAATAAGCAAACAAATACGGGCTGAAATCGCTTCTGTTCATATTTCGACACTTCAAAGTAACATGGACTACGATTGCCATGAAAGGTAAGTAAGTTGCCAGTGCTATCCAAATTTCATACTGAAACGGTTGATAATAATATTGCCACGATTGGACGTAATAGTGAAAGCATGTTAAGAAATTGTAGCGAAAAGTACGAACGGTAACTGTCAACCATCGCATTTCCCTACTCGTTGTGTATAAAGTATCATCTATAGACAGTCTGTTATCTGCCACTATGGAGGGGTGTCTCTTCCAAGTACGCATTCCCTCCGGTAGTGAGTTATTCGTACATTTTAGTAATAGACGTATGATTGCAAGTCTGAAAATCAGTTTGCTGCCTGAAGGTAAAATGAATGGATTTTTTAGATCGTATTCTTCAAGATTAATTTCAGTTTCAAAATCCCGATCAAGAGCCCAATATTTGGTAGACATCAGGTCCCCTTCAGCTTGAAAATCTGAAAGGGTTTTGGATGTGTAAGGTCCTCGATATGTGTAGCCAGCTGATAAATCTTTAAAATATTTATAATCGTATGTTGTGCAGCTGTAGCAGAAGTAAAAGAAAGCATAATCTTGAAAATTTCCCACATACACGTCTTTTACACGAAGTTTAGAATTCAAAACCACAATCCACACACGTTTTTATTAAAGTTTAAAATCCCCTGCAAGTACAGATGGGGAAATATGAAATACTTGTTTGATTCGGTTGCATTGGAGATATTTGAAAAGAGCACGTGCACGATCTGAAAGGTTTCTGGCTCTGAGACTGCCGGTTCATAATGCGGCGAAGTAAAATAATACTTCTGTATTTCGTCGATGGCAGTACTATACGGAAACAATATGATATTTTCATTGTGGACCCTGTCAAAAAAGTCTTCTCTTTCATTGCGAAATAGTAAAATGAAAATTATACATTGCGGAGCTCTTCCATTCAGAGGATTGAGTTGAAATCTTTGATCAATGACGGGAATTTTAGGTACATGTGACAAGTAACTATTTCCCGATAAAAAGAATGGTTTTCTCCATTTATGAGACTCCAGACTTTTACTTTCATAGACTTTTCTGATGTTTATGTCCATACCACGGAGTGTAAATGTAGAACATTTCTGTTCCAAAATTTCCAGTCCCTCGTTAGAAAAGTAGAAATTTACGTGCCTAGAAATTACGTGCACATGACATGACTTGCAAAATGGGAGCATTAAGTTTTCTGCATTGTAAATTGTCCGATATTCCGAGTTTGGTTCAGACGCCAAAATGGATACAAATGATAAGGCAAACAAAAGATGGATTCTTTCACAAAAAATCATGATAAATCATTACAATAGTAATTTAAAATATAAAAATATATTCTACACGAGTTTTACCTCAAATTCAAATATTTATTAAAATAGAATGTATCTTATGATTAAAGACTATTTCGAAACTATATGGCCAAAATATACTCACAGATGAATGTAATATTGTTCTTCTGAAAGCAGGAAACAGAATTAAATAACGGAAAATAATACAGGAAACAGAATTAAATAACGGAAAATAATACTTTAGATGAGCAACTGGAACAAATACGGAAGTCCAGGGTACACCTTCAAATATGTTCCAGTTGTAAGTTGTTTTTGTCTAGAATATGTTTCATCGTTTTTTCCCTGTCTGAGCTCTACTTCCTTGTTCCTACATTTTTAGTACGATAAGTTTGTAAATGCTGTCTATGATAAGTATTAACTAGGCTTCTTGTTTTAACTTCAATACTGTAGGGGCACAGGACGACTCTGCACCAAAAAAACCTAGTAAAGAGAGTCAATTCTGATACAACGTTTTTAAGCTAATACGATATTTATAAAATATTTCTAACCGTATCAGAATAAGTTCAGGAGCATTCAGGGGTTAGGGTTAACATAAAGATACCCAACCCCAAGCCTTTTTTGAGGTTAAGCATATTGGGGTAACAAAACTATGCGTTTGAGATCCGGCATTGAAAACAATAGTATATTAGAGTCACATAAGTACAAAGTTTGAAACCTTTGTTATATACATAAGTTAGTATTAAATTGATATTCATTTCAAATATATGCATACAAGGAGCCAATAAAATGAAAGAATACTCAACCCACCATTCAAAAAATGCCAGATCTTAAAGTATCCTCATTACATTAAATGTTTTTGAACCGATCGATTAATGATAAGAATTTTCATTAGATCCACAGTGTTCCAGCTGAAAAAACAATGTCACGAAAACCAGATGAGTACGTGCTGTCAACCTGACGAAATTTCCAGGAATATTTTGACCTACATATATATTAGTTAATGCTTTTACATAACTGCCCACGTAAGAATAGCTACACACAACTTTCGATGCTTCTTCTTAAGTACGTACGGAAGACATGACCCCTGTGGATTCCCGAATCCCCAAGCAACTAATTCAGATAGAATTGTTATGTTTCCTTTGAAAAATGTCTTAGGAAAATATCTGACCTAAGATTGAGCAGTTAGCCGAATGTTAGCTCATGTGACCCTGAACAAGATTACAACTTTTATCCGAATTTGTGTATGAATATTATGTCGCAATAAGGTCCCCATTTGTCTGTTTTTCTGGAACTAGCTTATAAGTTAAAATGCGTTCAAAATTCCTAAACTTCACCGAATTCACAAAACGGGTTGAGATTGAATGGAGAGGGCACTGTGATCAGCGAAATATTTTAATAGGTAGACGAGGATTTAGTTATGCAGATACAATTACTTCAATGTCCTCAATTCAACTTGACCAAATTTAGATTCCAAAGGCATAATATGTTCATTTGGATTGGTTTCAGGACCATATTAGTATATATAGTGGTGGATCAGCATTTATCAGCTATTGAAAATGTTAGTTACTACTAAAAAGGAGTTAAATTTTTCGTCTGTAGTAAAAATAATGTGTGGTTAAACTTTGTACACAATGCTTGCCAGGATTTTGCAAAACGTTATACGTAAAAAGAAGCCTTGTCATAACACTTACAATGTCAAACAATTTACACAATGGCATACACCGTTTCGTCACCCTTTTTTGCCGGGTTTTGCACCCTTTTTTACCGTTTTTTGCTCTTTGGTCTAAAAAATTGAAGTCGGTTACAAAATCGGTAAAAAGGGGTGTTGAAATTGTGTTGTGGTTTTTCAAAAAAGGCATAAAAAATTTCCTGGCATAGAAAAAAGTCAATTTATCGTTGAAATGATTTGTACAAATACTTATTCATGTTGCAAAGCCTTATTAACATTTTTAAGGCGACCTCGTGAACGTTTCGCATTGAGTCCACCACTCCAAGATTCTGCAGGTAATTTACACTCCTCCAGCTCCTTGTGGCGAAAGCTCGTTATCATGCTCCAGCCCATTAGCTTCCAAGCAATTCTCTCCATCCCTGATGACCCTCTTTCGGATTTTTGATGGACAGTCAAGCACAATAAGCACAATAATATTCCCAAATAATACTATTTTTAAACGAAGTCTTTTTCTTGACTCTCTAATCTCGTTTGATATCATCCTCAGAAATATCAACTTTCTCCCTGCAAATACTGTTTCCTTTTTTTGGAGTTAATATCGCACGCTCAAAACCAGTACCACTTTCTGATGCTGCACTTTTTAATGCTTCTCAGTCCACGTCTCTACTTGAAATGAGAGTAATGCACAAGCCACCGTATTAGTTTATGTGTGAAGATATGCATGAATACATAAGACAATTTACATCAATGCCTTTTTTGAAAAACTGATTACATCACCCTTTTTTATCGGGTTTATCACCCGGCAAAAAAGGATAACGAAAACTTTTTTTCCTTACACAATTGCATTCACTCGATGCTTTCGGATTTAAAGCCCGAAACTCTAATTTTTACGCTTTACATAAACCCCCATCTACGAGTTTTTGTTTCTTAAAATTGATTGAAGTCAATTTTTATTACTGGTTGTTATAGGTAAGGTAAGAAAATTTTGAAATACCATGCCAATATTGAGTTGTGAATCAAAAGTGATTCCATATAAAAGGAAAAGTAAATTTTAGACTTACGCAAGAAAGAATTTTAGTAGCATATATAACTGTTCTGTTTGCGTTAGTTATTAAAGTTTATTCAGTAAAATAATTTAAGTTGCACCGTTAGATTATGTATACGTACTTTACAAGAAACAGGTCGTCGTTATGTGCGAATGAGACTTAATATTAAACAATCCGGCATTTTCATAATATTATACATTTTCTCTTGAATTTGATTTGGCCTTAGTACCTCCGAGTGCGCCAGCAGCACAGGCAAGAGAGGAGAAGATATTTCCCTCTTTACTTTTATCGCCAAAACATGAACCTGCCTCCTTGAGAGCTTCAAAAAGTCCATTTAAAACATTCCTCTGAACTCGCACTGTAAAGTCAATAGAAACCATCGCATTTATGAAACTCTATTGATTTGTACGACTATTTAATTTAAAGTTACCAAGGTTTTGATTATGGTTCGTGTCGGTATAGGTGCGTTTTGGGACCGACATTGATTCTGAAATCTTTATATAAAAACGAATTAATATTATTATTATTTAAAAATATAAATATTGACTTTAATCAATGGACTTTACTTGGATCTGTGTGGTTGCTATCAAAGAAGCCAGCAGAAATGTTGCAACAGGTATGACGGAGATGTAGCGTACTTCACCCATGATTCTGCTAAACCTTCAAACCAACTTTAAAATTGTTAATCAAATCTGCAATGAATTTGACTGCATTTGCTTCCAATTTATATATGGATGCACTTACAATGCTATGACGTATTTAAATCGCGTGTTAAAATATTACATGTGATTTTCTGATTTATAATGGCACGTGCCATTTAGCTTTTTGCTCATTTCATTTCGAATTCATTTTTAGACTGTGAAAAACAACTTGAGTTAAGAAAGGTACAAAACCTTTTTGAGTTTAATGAATGCTCTTGGAAATGGAAGGCTATGCATGATTCAATTTGTCGACTTCACGAGTAATAATAAAAAGTTGGTGTCATAAATATTTACAATTTGGACCGGGCTTCGTGTCTACTATGTACCGATTACAAATGTTTTGTTTGAAGTGCACGCAAACTGTTGTTCAATCGCATGCTTTACTTGGCCAGTATGTGTTTGTAGTGCTAATTATTTTGTTAAAGGGGAAGAAAAAAGGGTTATGGACGGTTTTCTGGTGAGTTTCGAAGTAATTACGAATTTTCCCAGGACATATTTGGAGAGTTGTTACTATCTTCAGCTGTCAATTAAAGCTGAAAATTCTTGTAGAATGAATCTACTAACATTTGAGAACATTTCTGGTTTATTTATATGATTTCTTTATTAAAAGTTTGGTATTTGTTATGTAAGAGGAACATATATATTCCAATTATCAATTATCCACCGAAATTTTTCATAACATAACTATTTAAAAATTCTGAAAATATTTTATTAGTCATACACTAAATCTTCTAGGAAAACATAGTCATAACTAGACTCTGTGATTTAAATGCACTAAAAACAGGCATTTTAAGCGCATAAATATGCACAAGAAAATGGCAAAATATGCGCTTAAATATGCAAGGTAAATTCACTCGAAACCACTTTATTCATCGACCAGATCATATTGCTTTCTTCTAAAACCACGTAAATGGCTTTCATTTAGAAGAACCAGTACTTAAAATATGAGGTAAAATACCAGGGTTAGGATGGGCAAACTTTCTTTAATTTTTCATTCTACAAAAATAAAACCACGTTCTAAAAAGTTTTTTCTTGCAGAATAATCTCTTCTTTTAATTTCCAGCCTAGACTAAGGCATTTTGACATGCAAGTGAGTAAATTTTTGTCAAAAGTTTATGAAAACCTTTCAAATTTGGCATAAAATAGGGATTTTACCCAAATATTGGGGAAAATCTTCAATTTTGCTGAAATAAGCGCTATCATATGCATAATGCACGATCCGTTTGAAACTATGCAAAATCAACTTTAGCTTTAAATGACTCCACTTGATGTGATTCGGATACATACTGAAGCTCATAGTGATCAGAGTAACGATAAAAACATGCAAAATCCTTAATTCACAGAGTCTAGTCATAACCTTTCAGGTCACTGGAAAATTGTCCGGATCCCCAAATAGACTTCGAAGATCTGAAAAGCAACAAAAATCAGATGATGCAGAACAATAAATTATGTTTACAACGATTTTATATTCTGAATACGCAAAGCAAACCATTCTGTAAAGTGAGCAAAGCGGGTTCCGGACTATCTTTCCATAACACATTTTTCCACGGACACTTTTTCTCTGGTCATCCTTTCCATAGGACAATCTTTCCATGGGACAACCTTTCCATAGGACAAAATTTCCATAGGACAGTTTTTCCAGAGGACAAATTTTCCAGAGGACAGCTGTTCCATAGGACAATCTTTCCACAGGACACAATTTCCATAGGACAATATTTCCATAGGACAGATTTTCCAGAGGACAACTTTTCCGTAGAACAACCTTTCCATAGGACAATTTTCTTCAGGACAGGTTTTCCAGGCATATCTAGAAGTGAAACGATCTACCAGAGGGTTGTGATGGATCTAGATCATAAAATAACAACTACACTAATACCGAATTGCAATTGTGTTCTAGAAACGAAACAACATTAAGCTTATTGTACGGATAAATATTCCAATAAACCAAATGCCTGCTAGAATTTTACGTGTCACTGTATTACCCAGATCCATCGCAACACTGGTAGATCGTTTCACTTCAAGATATGCCTGGAAAACCTGTCCTGAAGAAAAGTTGTCCTATGGAAAAAATGTCCGTGCGATATATTTTCTTATTAGAAAAATTGTCCGTGGAAAGATTGTCCTATGGAAATATTATTCTACGGAAAGTTTTTCCTATGGAAAGGTAGTCCTGTGGAAAGATTGTAATATGGAAAGATAGTCCTGTGGAAAGATTGTCCTATGGAAAAGGTGTCCTCTGGAAAATCTGTCCTATGGAAATATTGTCCTATGTAAAGATTGTCCTATGGAAAAGATAACCGGGGAAAAAGCGTCCGTGGAAAAATGTGTTGTGGAAAAATAGTCACCAACCCGAGTAAACCTCCCGTTTTCTGTGTCGATTTACACCTTTCGAAATATAATACCATGTATTTGTTGCGTGTGTTATCTATTTACCTCAAAAACGTGTTGCATGATACAATCGTGTCACTGTTAAAACTCAAATTTATAAAAACATCCTGTCCACCTAATAACCACACGCTATTTTGTTTGCAAACGAATGAGAAACTGAAGGCTGGTTTTCTCAGTGTCAACTTTAGTTCATGAGTGAGTACAACTATATTTGTACCTTTAAATATTTCATACAGGTTGATTTCAATAAATCTCGATAAATATCTAAAATATTCAACGTGTTTTGAAAATGGTCTTTAGTAATGAATTATCATAACTAACTTTTATTTTAAATGCTGTACCTTATAGTTTACAAATTTTTACAACTTCTGTTCAAGTAAAGCACTTAAGGCTCTAAAGCGAAACGATTAATGCTGTTTGCTGTCTAACGAGTTTTATAATGTATGGACCCAGCATTATGACAACGCATTGAAGCATTTCGTGAACTACATTTGTTTATGGTACCTATCATAAAATTGAAAATTCAGACAAGATTTATTTCCATAAGGTAGTGTATGTAGTTAGTATTTTGCATTTAAACATTTTGTAATTCAGATTAAACCTGGCGGTGGACCAAACTTGACAAAAGTGCCATTCCAAACACATGTTTATAACCTTATGGAAGTCATTTTTGAAGAAGGTTTTTAAAAAATCGATCTTAAAGTCAGCTTGCTGATGTGGAGTCTAGTTTTTCTGACCCGCATCTAAGGAATTTCGCATAAATATAAATAGTTTACATATAAATACTCTTTGAACTTTCCTAAATTCTATAAAAGCATAAAAAACGTGCAAAAACTTCCGTATCGTTTGTATATAAAAGTGTATTTCCTATGTAAATTTGTTAAACACATCAATTTATAGTTCTATCAGCTAACATAAAATACAATTTTCATAAATATAACCAAAGACATTGGCAAATATGGTCTGAAATACGTGAGGCAGTCTAAGAAATGCAATTGTTTAGGATGCGTGTTTGGTTAATTAAAAGAATCTTCAATCGCGTTCGTGTTTGCGGATAAAGATTACCCGTTTTCTGGACACGCTACATCATTACATATTGAAATACAGAACGAATGAGGAAGGACAAAATACAGGTTGGTATTCAAATATTTTTCGTTACTTATAGAAAAATCAATTCAGCATTCTGATCGTGTAGAGGCGATACTCCTTCATGGTTTTAGGTAAAACAAGTAGGTTAGGTTCGTTAATTGATGATATTAGCGTTAGGAAATTGGGTTTAGAAAACTAATGAATATCATATGCTTACTTTATAATCTTTTCCCAAAGTAATTATTTATACTTTTTGTAACCAATATTGAAATCATTTGAAAAATTATTTTATGAATATTTCAAATCAAATTTGTGTGCAATTGAAAAAAACCATTTGTGTCAAGTTTACATTAAAATTAGTTTCTTATTATTTAGATTTTTACCAGTATTTACATTACGTATTGAGTAATGAAACTTACATATATATGTTTTAACATTAATATTCTTGTAAAGCGACTGATAGTTATTAAAATATGACATGCATATTGTCTATCTCTTTTGTTACATTGTGTTCACAATTGTTCACAAATACAAATAGATTTAATAAATTTTGACCACTGTTTTCGGTACACACAAACCATACATAAATTCAAGGTTTGTCACAATCCGTAATTTTACTTTTCGGAGTAGGTATTGTAAATAGGATTTGCCTGATCTCGCTGTAAACCTTGAAACGAGCCAAAAGATTAATACAATTGAATTGATCACAAACACAAGCAAGCATGCACATGAAACAGGACTCTGAAGACCTATAGTGTCAGGGTAAAGAAATCCATCAAAAGTTGAAATTGACAAATTTCTGCATTGACCATTATCAATATCCTTAAACAGCCTTATAGCTCGGATTCGAAACCCACCCTCAAACCATTTCAGTAGCATATGTCCAGCTAAACCGGTCCCCCAAATTCTAATTGACACCCTTTTCCCAATATTTCGAATTGGTGTACGCAATTCTTCCTTTTTGCATACAATCTCATTCCTGAAAAGCACAGGATTTGGCCAAATCTTGGCGCTGAAAAACCAATGCTTCCATTCTAGCATCATCAGCTTATTTTCAGCCATATAGTTAAACATTTGGAACAAGTCGTATGGCAATGCATGCTTATCGGAATCGTATACAAATTTATCGATAGGATATTCTTTGGAAAAAGACGACCGCATTTTGCTATCAATCATTGAAACAAATCGTTCTGCCGTTACCATCGATTCCCAGAGACGAAACCCCATTCCTTGCCTGTCTTGAAAGTCTGGAAATTTGTAGAGGTTGCAAAGCCTCGGATGATATCCACGCATCCCATATCAGAGCAAGTGGCAAAATCATTAGCAAACTGGCACCCAACATACTTCGTGAATGCTGATCCATACTCTCTTGCCCAAATAACGGCCACAAGATGTCAAACCCCTTTCGAACATTATGATACACCAGAGAAAAGAGAGTGACAATCATGGAGATTCCAACAACTACATGAAATGGGGCTACATCCAACAAGCTAAACTTATAGTATGAAAGGTCATTCACTCGTACACAAGCAGCTATTTCCAGCTTCTCGTTAACGTATTCAATTCGCCTGGCCCGAGTATAAGCGTATTCTACCGTGTAGCCATAAATCAAACCTTCTGAATTAACGTTAATCCACCATCGAGAATCTCGGAGTTGCTCAAAATTTAGGTCATTCTGTTGTTTCCAAGTGGCATTAAAAGATAGGAATAGGTCACTAAATGTGAGAATGTCAAGCCAGCAGTATTTGAATGCGGTTACGCGCTGTCTCCAGTCATCACTATACAAAAGTTGATGACATCGTTTGCGAAATCCCATCTCAGGCGCATGAATTGGAAGGTTACTTCCATGACCATTTATATTTATTCTCAGAGAAAACTCGATTATAAGGGTTAACTTTGATGTTCCAAGAATATGAACTGGATGGTTAATTTTGAAGCAAGTGAAACAAAATACGCCTACTTTTGGAGGACCATCAGTTTTTCTTGGCGTGGGGTAATTAAAGAAAACAATAGGAGCATGAAAGGGACCATCAGCTTCACTAGCAGTTTTAAAATTATATGCGACATCTTGAACTGCACTATGCTCTAGTCCCAATGGTACTTCCACATGAACAAAGAATACAACATTTGAAGATGTGCTATAACCAGATCTATGAATCGCTGTGGCTGTGTCTTGAAATGTGTGATTGAATAAAAGGAATACGGTACAGCTTCCTTCAACCAATCGTTTTACAAAACGGAAATATTTAGTGTTTTGTGAGATCTTCTGGCCTGCGATTGTAAGTTCCTCAATTTCCTCAAATACAAAATTCATCTCCTGAACATCATAGTGTAGCCAGGAAAAATTGTCGACTGTTTTAATACTGTTGTGCTCTGAATCAAATGTGGCTTCTCTGTGTTCTGTGTCAGTTAGATTCTTTGAGGTAATCAGCCAAACAAAACATGGCACACTGGTTTGAAAGGGCATGATAGTGAAACACCTATTATAAGAGTTAAGCAGTAGAACGAACTTTATTAAAACTCTCATTGTTAAGTATGTTACAGTGTACCACAATCTTTTCAAGTTACGTTGGAAAAGAATACACTAGGAAGCAGTTTGAGCTTCTAAAATGTCAAAAACTGCTAACCAATCTAAATGACAATTTGTTAATTCGAAAAATATTTCAGGTAGATACATTTTATTTTTCCTGGATTAACAGACAGAATGTAAAGTGGAGTACTTCCTTGTTGTCTCATTTCACATTATGTAGCAAGGATCCAACGTATTTTGTGGAACATTCACAAACATCCGGATTATTAGATTGAAATAAAAGAATGAGGTGGCAAGCCGAGCATGCACCAATATACTGGACCTGTTAGTGTAGGTATCTATATTCATGTGTGAAAATGATAGATGCGTGTGAAATCTGTCTTGATTTTAACATTCAGGGATTTGAAATTAAAACATGTGTGCATAGTAGTGAATGAAGTGTGTAAGCTTTATTCCATAAGGCTAATGCTTAACTGGAAATGATTTCCAGTGGAAATGTTCAAAATCGACGCCCTCCCTCTCACCACCGAAAGGCTCAAAATGTCTATATGTGAAGCCACGAGCGGTTATGATTAAGCGTAGCGTAAATCATGGTAACATGAGAGTGGCTCACCTACTGAAAATGTGCCTATTACCCCATCAACCAATAGTCTGGAGTTACCTACTGACCCCAGAAATATGAGTATATTTCATGAAATGCCTAAAAATGTCAAATGACGATTTGTTAAATCGAAATATATTTCAGGTAGATGCATTTTATTTTTCATGGATTAATAAACCGAATGTAAAGGCGAGTACTTCCTTGTTGTCTCATCCCACGTTATAGAGCAGGACTCCAACATATTTTGTGGAACATTCACAAACATCCGGGCATTTAGATTAGAAGGAAATATCCTTGTAGTTTTAAAATAATGAAATGCATCAGTAGGAGGGAAATGGGAACTATGAAGATTGGGAAGCCTACAGCTATGAAAACAGTAAAAATTTAATCCATGGGATGACAAGCCGAGCATGTACCAATATACTGTGCTTGTTAGTGTAGGTATCTATATTTATGTGTGAAAATGATAGATGCGTGTGAAATCTGTCTTGATTTTAGCATTCAGAAATTTGAACTTAAAACATGTGCACATATTGGTGGTATTAAGGGTAAATATTAACTTTAGCCATTTCTATGAAAATATAAATATGAAATAAAAGTGTGAAACTTATTAAATTTGAATTCCTTTCTGTATAAATTTTAAAATATGGACAACTATCTACCGCAATTTAAACCTTTTAATGCAATAATATTGGTGATGAATTCCTGTGGTCAACAACTTTCACAAATTCCGAATTTATTCAGTATTCCGAGTGTTTTGCAGACTGGTGTGATCCATGACTTAAAAAATTTTAACTAAAAATACGTTGTAAACGATTTTTAAAAAAATAATTGCAGTAAAGCAGTTTTCATTTTTTATTTTTTAAAACCAAATACGTACATTATAAGTTATTATTAATGCAAAATGAAACTCAATTCATTCAAAATTGTTAATCATCATTAATTCAATTAGTACGGATCTTTTAATGGAGACTGAGAAAGCCAAGTTTTTACAAAATGGAGTTTCAAGCTTCTGACAAGTTCATATGTATTTGTCCTAAATGTTCAGTTGTATATCCAAGCAATATTTCTGCTTTCTTATTGGTAAAACATTGATCCAATTTAAGGCTATATTTGAACAATTTACTGAGCTACATTTAAAATAAGAGATATGTATGCTTATAAATAACTCTTTCAAAGGACACATATTAGATTTTGTATTTAAGTTAGAATAACTTAAGATTTAGCAAATATTTCAATAAATCACACTCTGATGCACCTAGTCATCCCAAGAACAGCCAGTGCAATAGGATTTGCCATCAAGACCGCAATAACCGCCTGCCCGACCATCTTTAACGCACACGGCCACACACGTTCCCTCATTACTAAAGTATTTAAACCAGGAAGGGATACAAACCTTTGCCGGATGATCACGTTGTTTGGGCCAGCATTCTGTTAAAAACAATGGAGAAAAAGAGATTGTTTTATGTCAAAGAAGCAGATAAACGAAGTAACTTAACTCAAAATATTGTAGTTTTCAAACCTCCATCACAGGTTTTACTGAACAGACTGACAGCGAGGACAATCAATGACAAGTACAGAATGGCTTTCATTCTGATTCGCCACATTGTTTTAAAAGTTTCTCAAAATTTCAGAAAAATCAGTTGGACTTTTCAGTTCGAATCAGAAAAAGCGTTTTGTGTCCTCGTGTGTAAGAAAGTAGCTTAACTGATTGAGAGACAGAATTTCTTACCATTTATATACGAAAGTCCTTCAATCCATCTAGATCCCGTTCGTCCTTTTTTATTCTAAAGATTGATAAAAGGCGTTTTCATTAGGCGCATTTTCAAGCCAACTGCATGCAAAAACTGGAGAAATAAATGCTGTCAAATTTTTTACAGGAAATTTTTTGTCTATATAAATACTGGCTAATGCTTTCACGTGAAAGTCCAGCCAAAAAACGTGTTAAAACTATTTTTATGAGTACATAAATGCTTCCTGATGGCAAAAACAAAAAGTGAAACGTTGTTTCTGTCTAAACGCTATTCCGTTGCACATTTGCATTTTGGATAACGATGAATTCCTCATAAGTAACCTTAGGACTTTGTGAATATTTTTATTCCTACGAAATAAGATGTGTAACTTAAGTAAAGCATTTCATTAGTATTGAGCAGATAAAATCTGTCTGTCTGAGAGTGTAAACATTTTTTTACACGACTCTACAGATTTACCCAACATTTTGTGGACAAATAGTTTTAGAGAATATATTTTTGATCCCCCATAATCAATGATTCCGTGCTCACTTTAAACTCTATTTCGTGCACCCAAATTCGGACATTTGCGTGCACTCAATTTACATTATTCTGCGTTTAATTATAGAACCCACGAAAAGCATGATTTTGTAAAAAAAATTACTTGAAAAAAAATTAGTTTGGCCCATACTACTAAAGCAAATTTTATTATTTGCCCATATATCCATCTCTAGTACATGTTTGTTAATATTTTGTAACAAAATTTCAAATGTTTTAAGCTTATTCATGTTGACATACTGAAAAAATACGCACTTTAAGGAACCAAAACTGTAAATGCATATCACAGACTAATGGTGCAGCATTAGCTACTGATAAGCAGAAAGTATTTTTGACAATTTGTGTACTGAGAAAACGCATATGTCATTTCTTAAATGTAGATAGATAATACATTGAGCCAAACCTTCAGGGCGAATATGCTTGCCACATATAGACTGAATAAACAAATCTACAAGATATATTTAAGTGAGCATAAAATGTTCTTGCAAATTTTTTTGCACCCGTTTACAATGATTTTGCCCTCAAAATAATTATTCAAAAACGCATGATTTTGCGCGCGCGCAGAAATCCGTGCATGATCTCATGATTTGAAGAGAAAATTGAAAACGCAGGGAAAAGTCCGAATTTTGCACGGTCAAAAATTGCCTGCCATAGTTTTATTCCGAAGCAATTTTATCGCTTATGATTCTCCCCAACATGATTCTTTGAAATTTTCATGTAAAGGCGTTACAGGTTTAACGTAGTTTTGAAGCCATAAACTATATTCAAAGTGAAATTTCTGTTTTTATTAGTTTTAAAACAGAAACGTCACGGCATTTACATTCCTGCATTCATGGTTTAGACCGCTCTAATAACAGCGGTTTAAGGTTACAGTGAGTAGAGTACACAAATTTTGAGTTATTACTTCCAAATAAATCCCAGATTACAGAGCGATTTCAACATGTATAAAGCATATATCGTTGGAAATTTCAACAAAAAACTTTAAGAATACTTATAAAGTTTTTACAGTAAAACCTCAGATTCCAAGACTTCGTTTCAGATTTTGTTCTCCATAATTATGAAAAAGATTTTTTATGGTATGTAAGCACAAAATAAATACATTATTAAAATCATCGTGTTTTAATTTTGAGTGTATGACTCTAAATATTTTATTAATAACCTTTTAGTCCATTGAAACTGAAGTATTTGTATAATTAATGGGTCACGATTTAGAATCTGGTAGTTTCCAGAATATATGAATATCATGACATATCGCAATTATGAATGAACCTCTCCACTTAAAAATTGATTGTTTCCTAAATGAATATCATGCATGTGAGGAAAAGTGTATGGAATAAATTTTTTATGCATGATGGATAACCTGTCATCAAAGCATATAAATTTGACGCTCCTTTATAGTTTTTAGTTAATTTTTATAGTCATATATATTCAGCGTAAGTAAAAGTGCATTAAAACATCTGCTTGTTTTGATTACATTATTTTCATACGATTTCAAATGTTCTTAAGTAGGGAAATCAAGAAAATCAATTGCTTGTTTATTTTCTACATCATAGACATAAAAAATCATGATTCTCTACAGTTTCATATGTTCAACATAAACTTAGCACCCACTACAATAGCACTTAACATCCCACCCACCGGTATGATTTCCACCTCGAATCGACGTGCAGATTTGGTCGGACAAGAAGTCGTTCAAGCCTTTGAAACAAATTTTGGCTGGGTGATCAGACCAGGATGGCCAGCATTCTGAAAATTAAAAATTGCACAATCTGAGAAACTTCACGTCAAAATGAATTTTATCTTTGAAATTTATGCAGGGTTTTAGTACAAGTAATTCATACCTCCAGAGCACATTCTAATGCAGACTGCAAGAGCCAACTGGAAGATGAAAACATAGCGGTTTTCCATTTCACACAATTTGAAATCGCTAAGACTCGCTCGTATGGAATCAAAAACTTTCTCAAATTTAAATAAAGGTTTCAAATATTGTGACAGCTCAAAACCAAAAGTTGAAATGGGATTGCATACAAGTCCGGTGTGTCTGCTTATATAGTAGAACTGTGGGTAAACCTGTAGTCAGTGAAATATTGGCTAAGGTGTTTTCAACCACGCTGAATGCATCTAATACCTAATGTTACCAGGAAATTAATGACTGCTTTACTATTAAATAATTTAACGCTTTTATTTCATAAATTATTGAAGATTTTCTACGAATTCGTGACGATTTTTTTAAAATACGCAGATACGTGCATGAAATCATGATAACTTTTGAACTTTTGTTTATCACAAATTGCTTATATTTGATTTTGTGAAATGCTGAATTCAATGACGATCAATATACGTTTTAAACTGCTTTAAAATTTATAGTCGAGTTTTAGCCTTAATTTTTAAAAACCTAATTCTCCCGTCTCATCTTAACCCTAGTTTTGATTGATTTGCCAAATATTGCATTTTTATTCGTATTGGCTACTTTAGGCTGTGAAAACTTTCCTCGGTAATATTCGCACACGAATTGAGCATTGATCTACACGTTTAAAAACATTGATAAGAAAAGATGAAAATGTTGCTTTCAATGCAAGCAGGCTGAAAACTCATGGAAATGTTGGCTCGTTCTGAAATTATCATGAATGTTCATATGATTTTTTCTGGCTTTACCAACACGGAGTATATACCACATTACGAATCAATTATTTTTTGTTATAACTGTTGCAGACAGTGGCGATGCGAAAAGTGTACGACCAATTTTAACCGCATAAATGTTTAAATAGGAAGCTATTTCAGAAAATAAAAAATCGTCATCTGTCAATTGAAACCTCGAGAAACGAAGGAGTGTGTTCAAGATTTATAGCTTGTCAGATAACTAATTATTTTCTATTTGGGTACATGCATAATAGATTAGAGGAGAAGACCTGCAAGAAACATTTGTAGCTAACAACAACTCTAGTTCCTCATTTGCGTGCACAAATATTGGAATGTACAGTGCTAATGTTCTTGTGTTTTTCTCTTGCATGGTGTACTCATGATATGTAACATATTTATCATGTTTTACTGCATGTATATAAAATAACTTCATTGTAAGCAAGATTAGTCAGAATACTGGGAAGTTGACAAATTTGAAATCATGCTTGTTTTTCATCCATAAAAATATTCTTAAACTTTGTTGTAGCACTAGTTCTCATATTTTTCTTTTTCAACCCATAAACGGAGCTTGAAAAAATTAAATATTCTCTGACGTGAAGTGACGCTTTTTTCAAGCAATAGGATAATATACCATGAATGCCTACATAATAGCTCATAAAAGAGTGACTCAAGGGAATTGAGCTATTAAAATTTATGGATTCAATTATTAGTAAGTAGTTAAAATATTTATGACCCACGACACCATAATAAAATGAGTCGATTTGCAGGACGCTAAACTCTGGAGATTTTCCGTTTTTTTTGGTGCTTTTTCATATGAAACGTGTCAATATAAGCGATTTACACCAAGCAAGTCCAAACGGGAAGCCCAAATATTTTGAGGATAGTTGGATGGTCAGGAAATGATAAGTAGTGATACATGACATTTAATAGGGGTTGTATTCCTGAATTATAATTATTTAAAAGAAAAAAGATATCTTAAAATATAATTAACTTGGAACAACGTTTACACAATGGATACGGGTAAATATTTTAGCTTAATGTCAAAATCCTGAAAAGCGTCAATTTGATGAGAGAAATATTAATTACAATGTATTTGTATAAGAGCTCAAATAAATTTCGTGATGCAGATTTGAAGGGAACAAAATATTCCACATGTCTTTCCTCATCACACAAACTATGCTTACATGCATTCTATATATTTCCAGGTAGGAAGCGTGTACATTTCCTGCACATTTGAAGGTAAGTAGAAACGGAATAATTTTGTGTCTACCGCCACCACCAGTGAATCAAGGAAGTACCCATCCCAAATTTCAAGCCGATCATAAGCAGCAAAACTAAGCGAATATTTTAAGTAAAATGTCTTCCTGTCTATTGTCTCATTTTCGCATGCTTCTTAGTACAGCGTGGACTATCATTCAATTATAAGTGCCAGATTGTTTACCCTAAAAATGACCAACAATGTAAATTTTAATAATCTCCTTCAAACTTTTTCCAAGTGCATTATTCACTTGACAACATTTAGATCTTCTAATTCAACAATAGTAGATTTCACCCCATTTAAAAGTCCTGTCGTGCTTAGCACCTTCAAACTCTACAAAAGAGAATCATATCTTCCCGGTTATCAGGTAGAACTTCCTGTAGCGAACCCACACTTACAAGGCTAGGAGGGTTTTTAGTCTCCTCCCGATTTGCCCCTGATTTTGCACCAAGCCTTGTTAGTACCTCCTATGTCCCTACGCAAAATTTCAGATC
>JAQIXX010002921.1:0-21955 GCA_034700605.1 Willowsia nigromaculata
GAAAAGATGAGGGAGCGCATCAACTCCATAGCCAATTTACGACAACGATTTCGCGTTGATTCCCGAACAGAGTTGGAGATGTCATCGAAGAGTTGTAGATACTTGAGAAGCTCTGGGATCGCATCCTTCAAAAATATTTGGAACGCTTCTGAATGCTCCATCAATTTATCAATATGAGTGATCAAAAGTTGAAGGCCCTTCAAAATGTTGGCGTCATTTGTCCTCTCATCATTTAAATTCTTCACGATGATAAAAGCTGTCTTTAGAAAGGGGGCGGCACGTGAAGTTGAGGGGGCAGTAGGGACGCCACATCCCGGATTCGATGATGGCGGCTGTGGTTGTGGGGTCTCCATCCTAATTCTATTTAAATTCAATTTAAAGTTAAATGAAAATTACTTTCCTGATACGATTTCTAACGCACAACATTCAAACGCCAAGCAGTCAACTGATGATTAATGCATTTTCGTGTACTCACTCAACTCACCTCTGATTAGTAAATGAAAGATTGTTAAAAACATTCAATTCAACATGCTGTTGGCCGACTGCAGAATACTGAACACTTTTTTGATTTTCCAAAACAATTAGTTGTTGCTTACTAATTAATTTTCAGTTAATTAATAACTAAAATTGCAAATTATGCAAGTCTTTTCGGAAAAACAAATCCCGTGAAAACTCAACAATTACGATACAATTTTCCTTACTGCTGGACATGTCACACCGACTGACTGAGACTTCAACAGAAACGTCGTAGTCATGAATGAAAGCGAGTGAATGACTCATACAAACTACGGATGCGACGAATTGTTGACATGCACATGGCATGACTGGACATGCAGAAATGATGCGGCTGAGCCAGAATCCACGACTCCCCACAGAAATCCCTACTGGCGTCGCAAGATGATTGCTGGTTGCTTCATGATGCTGAACTGAAAATACGTTTTTACGGTTTCGCAATTTAAAAAAACGCGCGTAGAGACAAGTAGTAGCCTATACCGCACACGTAGAAAATTTGCGAATCAAGCTATTGTGTTGTATAACAGTGCATAATGTCAAATCATTGCATGATCAACATTTGAAGAGGGCCACCGGCCACGTCACCAGCATGTTACCGAGACAAAAACGGCAAAAGCCGTTACAACAACCTTCGACCTTCACCTGTAACATTTTATGACATGTCGCATGTGGATCTTTCAACTTCCGGCTTTCCAAACGGGCAAAAATTTATTCGCAATAAAAATGCATTGTAGGCACAAATAATGTTTTATGGTCTCAGTTCGCCCCATTTTCTTTATTTCGTAGTGCTTCTGCAATCGTTCCTTACATTTACTTACATGCATGATAACATTGATTGTATGTGACATAATCTCAGATAACATATTTTCTCGAATTCAGCATCAAATGAGCAAAATAATTTAAAGGTTTATCTATTAAATTGTTAAGTCTTTCACAAAAAAGTAATACTACAACATTACATAAAGCGTATGATATGATTATGATGATATGAATTAAACGAATACAAATCCATTAGATTGTCTGAATCGCATGCTAAAGTTACAAAATTAATGGCATATATTTTCACCGTAAAAAACTAAAACTGCTTTAATTAACTAATTCGTTTACAAATTCTTCTCGCTTTACTCTCGTGTAAACTTGGACAACATGAGGGCTATTTTCATCATCAGGATCTGTTTCTTTGTAAATCAGTTTTTTCAATGATGGGAGAATATCCCAGAAATTGGCTTGATACACAAGTGCTTCTGCTGGCGGCTCCACAAATCCTGGCAAGTTCTCCTGCAGGACTACACTCGCAAAAGTTTCCATTGTCCTTCGCTCCTCCAATACGAGATATTCCAGAGATTGGATGATTCCAAAGAAATCATAGGACCATACAAAGGTATCCGTAATTGTCAGTACTTTCAGCGAACGATTAGGTTTACGAGAAGCCTCCTCCTCACTCGCAATCACACATGAAGGGATACAACAACTTGCTAAGTCGATTTCGAACACTTGGAGTGCAGGACAGCAGTCCAGAATCACGTGTATCGTGGCCATCCTCATAGCCCTCACGTGTAACGTCAACTTTTGCAGTAAAGGGCAGTTAAGACGGGGCCATATCACATGGAACACAATGTCAGAGATAGGTCGAGTTTCGTGGAGTTGCATCTTCGTAAAATTAATAATATCTTTAGGGGAGTATTCTCGCTGTAACAGAATATCGGCCATACAAATCTGCTTTAATTGACTGCTATATTTCTGATAAATCGCTGCTTCAACTTCCATTGACAAGTCCGGGATGTCCATAATGAAGCGCTCCAAATTTGGGAGTGATGGGAGTGGGTACTTCTTCACTACTCTAGCCAATTCAATGAGATTGGTGAATAAAGCAAGGTTACCCTCAATGAAGACTGATTTGAGGTTTGGAAGACGAACAAGACTTCTTTGGAGGAAGACGAAAAACTCACTATCAGATATTTCCCTCGCCTCCATTTCATCAGTTTCCATGGAAATGTTGAGGAACCAAATGTGAACACCCAAGTCATCCAGAATTTTTAGGGATTTCTTCGAAAACTGTTTGAAATCACGCCGGGGCGGCCGGGGCACAACAGGTAACTGAAATTCCTCATCGGAAGAACCGTCTTCTTCCTCATCAATCCATTGAAGTGTGACGTGTCTGCTGATAATCGGATGATTTCTGTAGTAATTTCGCATTTTAATGTCATCGTAGAACCGGTTAATCGTATCTGGAGTCAGGATGATACCATCAAACAAGTCATAAGCTGAAGAGTTGAGGGCAGTTGAGGACACAGTTACAGGCCATAGGGAATAATGAGTTTCATAAAAGTTGAAAATTGCAGAGTTCCAGCGTTTACAAACGAGTCTGCAATTAAGAATGTCTGTCAGTGAAAGATACGGGACAAGACATGGGACAGCCTAAAAATAGGAGCAACAAAAAATGACAAAATGCGATTTTTAATAAATCTTTTAGTACTTTTTCTATGAACTACAGTTTTCCGACGGTACATTTTCGAGAAACCATATCTTTCTTTTGGAGTTCACCATCTCCTCGAATGAGGTATGCACTTCCCTCACACTCATCAGATCATGAGGATCCTCCAGTTGCTCGAAAATCATTTCCCAAACCTAGAAAACGTGGACACACCAAAAAAGAAAATAATTTACAAGAATATCCACTTTCAAAATCCCTCCTCCCCCACCAAATAATTAAGTTACTTCAGTATGCTAACTCAATTGAGCTTCATTTTAATTGGGTTGGAATTTTAAATGCTCACCTCTTCTGGAAAGATGAAGAAGGGACAGTCAACTCCATTCCGTTGCTGTTCAATCATGATTGTGATTAACCCACCAATTAAACTTAATTTTTTGAGCGTAATTAGGTCACTAATTGTTTCGAAAAAGTCAAGTCAGAGCAAAAAAATGAGCAGAGACAGGTTGAGAGTCTCAACTTGAGAGCTCAGGGCTCAGGCAGAGGGGATGCATCGAGACGAGACTCTCGAGAGTAAACAAACATGTAAATATAAACAACATACCATGTGTCAATGTCAGCTGTGTTTCATGTGCCATTCTTCATGTATTTCAAGTCAAGTGTTGGTCTTTGTTGTTGGGTGATGATGTCACTTTGTCAGTCAAGTCTATATGCATGGCCGGGTTAATATTTTGAAAGTAGTATAGTGCAAGCCCGGACCAAAGAGTTGAGTAGGAAGAAATAATTATCTTCAGCAGAAATGTGCGTCTCTAAGTCTCCCATTCCATGAAAAATCAACAAATTCCATAAAAATAGTAACTTTATGATTTATGAATTTGCGGATTTTCTACTAAACCTTTTAATAATGCTTACTTCATACTTATTCGCCAACTGTGAACTATAGTTGCATGTCTTACTAAACAAATATGGAGAAGATTAACACGATATGAGATAGTTGTGAGATAAAATGCAGTAAGTTTTAAAGTCCACCCTAACCGCATAAAATATTTTCAAAAGCGTTTTTAGTAACATACATACAATCATATTAACAGATTCAATCCCGAGGAATTGATAATTTATTTATTTCTAGTTTCCTCTTCCTTGATAATCAAAAATAAACTGAGTTAATCAAGCCAATATTTTGTAATTTTAGTAATTTCGTAATACAAATTATAAATGATTTGGATTAATCCACATAAATAAAGCATTTACATAAAAAAAGTTGACTATAACAAGTAGACTTCAATCACATATTCAGACTCGACTCATGTTTTGAACCAATTAATTAATTTCTTTTTGCTGCTACTTGGTCTGCTGCTTGTTTCCTCGCTATTAGCCACTTCACTCTCATCAGTTACTTTTTCACTGACTATTACAGTACTACCGTCCCCACTTCCAAGATCCTCAGACTGGATTAGAGTCTCCTCGACCTTCACAGCTGCATCTTCAACTACATGGATTTCATCTTCCAGTTTTAATGTGCCATCCAATTTGCGGCTTTCTTCTTGAGTGGTGACAGATTCTTTCTCCTTCTTCCCATCATCTACAGCATTCTCAATAGCAGTCGTATTCAGATCACTGTCACCACCATCCACAAATGGACTCTCCTCCATCACCTCCACTTTGAAATCTCCAAGCATCACTCCCTCGAAGAGATTACTTCCCAATGAGTGCTTTCGTTCATGGGAGATCTTAATTATCACCTCTTCCTCCAATTTCGCCTCCACCTGTAGCCATAAAAATATCCCACGATTTAAATTGGATAAGGAACCTATACCAAAAACTTCCTACAAATATATTCTCAGTTTGTCCCATACCTTTAGCATCTCCTCATTAAATGCAATTGAGTTAAGACTGACGTTGCTATTAGCGAACAAATGTATTTTTCCGATTCCCTCGACCTTGTCAACCTCCGTCTTGAGATCATCCTCAAAAGTCAGTTTTTTATCAGCCTTTTCATTCTGGACAAGCTTCAGAAGATCTCCATCGGATCCAGATATTGCACGAGAGTTCTTCAGTATGCTATTTCGAACACCATAGGTTGCTCCAACACTTCCCCTCCTCTCCATAGAGATATTATCATCTCCATGTCCGCCAGAGTGATGCTCATCAATTATTTTCACAGCTTTGCCCACAAGTATAATCATGTTGAGAACGCGGAATGTGGAAAGCCCCACATAACCTAGAATGCTGAGCACAAAAATCCCCAGCACTTTATCGGTGATCCTCCACATGGGCGTCACAACGCGTATAAGTACGATAGCAAGTGGTAATGGAACGAATCCGAGTCTCCTCCCAACAATGTCTGAATAGTCGCTTCCAAATCCGACACGATTTGATTTGCGCTTGAGGGACTCTGCGACGTCGTAAGCGAGGGATCGAGTGTAGTGCTCGTAGACTTGGAGGGGAAGCTCGTTAAAACGAGTGATGAATGCGTGCTTTATCCAGTCCACTCCGATTTCAGCAAGCAGGACTAACAAACAGTCTGGAAGTAGAATCCAGAATCGGGCTTCCGCCTGCAGAAAATGCAATGAATGATTTTTTTTTGTTTTTTCCTAATCACTTGAATTAAGGTTTAGGAATGATTAAATTAATCAATTACCCAAGCGTATTCGCGTAACGTTTGTAAGCAGACAATAACCAATAACACAAACAGGTGGAAACGCTCACGGATATCGGAACATGAGACTTGGAATAAATTCATCTTATCAAATTTCTTGAAGACGCTTCCCTTTAGCTCCACGAAATTAGTGCTCATCATGACCTGTAAAGCATTATTCATGATATGAAATGATTGAAATGTATTTTTGATTCGTGTAAATTGCAAAATATTACAGTTATTATAACTATTTGGAAGTTGATGTTCTTTTTAAGGCGTACCGTGAGGAGTGCCCGATTATTAGCATTTATGGCAACGCTGAGGGTCGTGGACTGCAGGAGAATCACAAGCGCATGTCCAAGAATTGACAATACGCATATAATCGCATGGGCGCTCGTTGAAAGCTTCTTCATAGATTTTGTCCGTGATTTGGCGTCAGAGAAGGGGGAGGGTGGAGGTGTAGGAGTTGATGATGACGACGGCTGCTGCTGTTCCGTTGCGGTAATGAAGAGGGCATCTATCAAAAAGAAAATATGACATGGAATAACTAATTACTTATTTTATTTTTGAAAATGCTAAATAATTGAAAATCACACCACAGATAATTGATTTTGCTGGTTTTATTGCTTCTTACCCAAGCTGTCCTGAGAAAACGAGCTGAACAGCCTGTCACCCACTTCAAGCATGTTAAAGAAAATGTACAGCTTTATCACACTTTGACTTTTAATCAAATGGTAGAGGATATTGAAGTCGATGAACCTGCAATAAAACAATTAAATCTCCTGTTTATCTAATTTAAAAACATGTCTTTCTCTTCGAAAATGAGTGGTGACAAATAGATCCTTACGTGAACACAAGTGAACAGATAATCATAATCGAGATCTTGATAAGTTCACACTTGTCACTGGGTTTCAGATAAGCAGTTGAGTGGCACACATACGCCCAAACATAATTACAAATCGCAAACGCACATCTCAACGGCAGGAAGGTGAACACGTAGAGGAAGGCGTCAGCACACTGAAAGAAACCATATCCCATCAGCTTCTCGAGCTCCCTCGGTATCTTCACAAACGTATAGACCTTCTCCCGACGCCTGTAATACGCCGCAGTGTCTTCATCGTCAGGCACCTGATCTAAGGGATTAGGACTATTTAACGAGGGAGGAAACAACTCCGAATGAATAAACTGCCAAAGTTTCGACGATGAGGAGGACGAGGAAATCTGCGAATTGAGTAGTACTGCTGGCGTTGGATGTTTAGTTGGGGAGACGGGTGGTCCAGTCATTTTAAAGCTGTTATAAATATACTTAACGAAAACATTTGGTTGACATTTAATTAATTACAAATTAAATATGTACACTAAATCTGTCAATATTCAGCTGAGAAACTGTCAAATGTCACGGAAAACACTTGAGCAGCACTTTGCAGCAGATTGTTTTGTTTTGATTTTGTTGAGTCAAATGGATTTGCGGTCTTCTATCTCTCATGAGGCAATAAGAGTTTCCACTATGCTTTCGCGAATTCATGGTTTTTGAGGCGGTGATTTCCTTTGTTGCTTTTTGCCTCATTTGTACGCAACGCGCAACGAAAGGGTTCATGCAGTTAAATTAATTAAAAATTTTAACTTTCAGCAGGTTCTAGGTCAAATCCATTATGAAATTTCCAAAATAGCATTCAACCATCGGTGTTAATTCTTTTAACAGGAACGAGAGGAGTTACATTTACTTCTATATTTTGAGTTTTAACATGTTAATAGGCTATATAGTGAATAAGTACATAAGTACATAATCAAACCAAAGCTAGTAACAACGAAGGAATTAACTAACTTAATTATATATTTGTGTTAGTGTTCATACTTCGCTAAAATAAGTAAATTACCATCACCAAGTTAACTTCTTTTCAACTTTGCTGTAGAGTATCAGACACATCTCATCTCATTTATTACGCCGCTTGAGCATGCGAAAGCAAGTATTGACTTTAACACGTTTGTCTGTCTGTCTGTCTGTCAACACATGATAGTAGAGATATTATTTATTAAATGGGGCTGGAAAAATTATTTTAAAGTTGTGTTTAAATATTGTTGGTGGCTGGTCATAAATAGAATTCTTTTAAGCAAATAAATGAAAAGAAATAACATTCGCATTCAAGCTGCTGAACTTTTCTTACTAAATTGTATTGGATTTGTTGCGTTGCTTCATCGACGGCTCGTTAGTAGTCTTCATTAACAATGTCAAGAATATTTTAAAATAAGAGTACTAAGATATTATTGCTTTGGAAAATGAAAGAGGTCGAAAATGCAACAGTAAAGTTTGTCACAAAGTTTCTTTTAAGAGCTGTTGTCAATCTGCTGGAAAATATTTTGTTTGCAGATCAAAGTCTGGTTCAAGTTATCTGAAAGGTTTAGATATAACTATTGCATAATTTTTATTACTTTAGAAATATATACGGAATAAACACTCTCCACAGAATATATTTAAAAAATCATGCATGTTACATACATCATAAGTATTATCCATTTATCTCAATAAACGATTATTTGAGTCAAATAAATATAAAGATTAAGTCGGACTTGGTTTTGATTCAATAAAAGTTTTTTCAATTAAGCATGCTTACTTCATGTTCACAACTCTCAAGCAGCCAAAGTCGGAATCCACAACATCTAAGCACTGAATTGTGTTCCAAGTGGAGGAAGATAAAGCTTTTTATCTAATTGTAAAATAAACAGTGACTGTAAGTTTAAATTAATCGAGTGTGCTAGACTTGAACATTGTTGCACGATGATTATGCATTTTTTGCTTCAGTTTTAGTCGCCTTGAAATTTCATGCAATTTAAGCTCAAGGTTATCCATAAAAAACTCACAAGCGAGTAGCAGATATTATGACATTGTGATGTGCATGTCGATTCATTGAAGTTTCTCTTTTTATTTCAGAGTTGTCACAGTCACAACCCTTTTTCTTACCAAGCACGACACACTTGTGTGTGATGCATGCGTAAAGCTAAGCAATCAAAATGTGGGTTGAACTATTACTTGTGGTTATCTCGCTAATACTTCTTTACAAATTCAACGGAACACGTAAAAGTAATTTCTGGGAAAAACATGGAATCCCTTCCATTGACGTATCCAATCTATCAAATTCCCTGGGACTAATCTTAGGATACCACGATGTTCTTCAATTGGACAAAAAGGTTTACGAGGAAATGGGGTCATCTAAATTTTGTGGTATGATCGAGGGTGGCACACCTGTTCTAATGGTTAAGGACTTGGACCTAGCCAAAAATATTTTGATCAAGGACTTTGACCACTTTGTCAATCGAAGGGTTCTGTTCAAAGAGTCAAAATCCCCTACACTCCAGAAAATGCTACCTACTTTGGAAGGCCATGAATGGCGAGGAGTAAGGGTCTCCATGTCACCGACATTTACAACAGGGAAGATGCGTCGGCTAATGGAGTGCTTTAATGATTGTGCTATTGAGTGGATGTCTAGCATAAAGTCAAAATCAGCACAAACTATAAATATAAAAGAGAGTTCAGCAAGATTCGCCACGGATGTCATTGCCTCTGCGGTTTTTGGACTAAATACTGGTTCTATTCAAAACCCGGATTCCGTCTTTCTTAAACATGCACAAAAACTTGGAGATTCTTCCTTCTCAACCATTCTTAAACAAGGAATCGCACTTCGTTTCCCGAAACTCATGAAGCTTCTCAATTTGGATACCATGAATGAGAATACTATGCAGTTTTTAGATGGTATATTAAGTGAAGCATTAAGAGCCAGAGAAAGTGGGGAGACCCAAGAAAGGAAAGACTTTCTCCAGTATATTGTTGAGGCGAGAAGAGGAGCTTTGAAACGGGAAGATGAGGAGCTGGAAAGTTTTGAAAAAGAGGCAAGATTATCTGATGAGGCAGTCCTGGAGAAAAATGCGAAGGAATATCTTCTGGATGACGAGGTGGCAAAGGGTCAAGGTTTCGTATTCTTTTTAGCGGGTTTCCATGGAATCAATATGACCATTGCATATGCGGCCAATGCTTTGGCTCATCATCAAGATATCCAGCAAAGGCTAAGGGAAGAGCTGAAGGGAAAGTTTGATAAGGATGGGAGAATTGGGTATGATGAAGTGATCCATTTAGAGTACATGGAAATGTTTTTGTCAGGTAATATGACATATCAAATGATAATGAATTACTAAAAATCGTTTTATTGTATGTGAAATCTATGTGAAATAAAGGTGTAATTTTAAATTGTTTTTATAGAGCTACTTAGATTCTATCCAATTACACCCCGGTTAGAACGTGTCAGTGTTAAAGAATACGACAACCGTAGCCTTGGACTTCGACTTCCAAAGGGCACAATTGTTGAAATACCTGTTGCACAAATACACAGGGACCCAATGTACTACTCAAATCCAGACAAATTTGACCCGGATCACTTCAGCCAAGAGAGCAAAGCTGAAAGACATCAATTTTCGTACATGGCATTTGGACATGGACCACGCAACTGCATTGGTAAGCGAGTTTTTTATGTGCACTCTACTTAAGAATATTCATAGTACTTGGAATGTTTTGTGCATAATAGGGTATATGATCTATTACGATTTCATTTTGGTTTGTGAAACAGGCATCAGATTTGCTCAAGTGGAATTGAAAACCGCTATTGCGCATCTGGTTCATAATTTTCTCATTCATCCGGTGAAAAAATCGCCTTTCCCCATAAAGACTGTGCTTGTTGGCCAAGCTATACTGATTTCAGGTTCTGTTGACATCAAGTTGACTCCAATCGACAAATAAATGTGAGTTTTTGCAATCGTATATTTTGTTTCAAAGAATTAACGAGTTAAATGATGTGAGAATTTAGAACTACTAGTTTATAATAAAATATCTTTAATTTAATAATAAATGTTTTGTCTAAACCATAGTTCTCTTAGAAGCAGAATGAATGTAGCTCAGCGTTTTTAAGCATGAAAATATAACATGGAATTTTAGAAAGGCGTAATAAGCTTTTTTTGTACTAATTGATAACTTTCTTCAAAAATTCGTAATTTACAACAGTTGCTTTTGGAGTCGTTATTTTGTTATTATGGAAAATTCAATGATTTATTGAAATATATACCTGTTATACATGAATATACATCAATTTTGTCGCATCCGCAAAGTATACACACTTTTAATCCACTAACTCAGTTGAAAGGACAAATATTCCTGACGTACCATAATTCATCCCAAATTGTATAACTGGAAATATGGGAACTAATATAAGCCTTTGAAAACAATTTATTACAAAACCAACAAACATCTTAGAACACTTTTGTTTGTACAAATTTATTACCTCGTGGATTCATGGGATTTGTCACAGCATAGGGCTTTTTACCCCTAAAACTATGTTTGTTACGTTTTACCTGTACCTTTTAACTTATGAAAATTTCAAAATGCCTTGTACCGGAATGAGAATACCTTGCACAGTACAACTGAGAAAATAAGTTTAATTTCTTAGTGCGATTAAAAGAAACAACGTCTAATCAAACCAGATGATATAAATCAAACACGTTCCGAGTGACGGAGAAAGCTTAATAGATTCTTAAAGGCTGACGTTACTGTATGAACAGTTTGAAAATAATTTCTCTAAACTGGTTTTTTAAGGTTTATGGCTTAAGTCAATTAATTTGCGGAGTTCTTGTGTAACCCGTAATTTTGTGATGCTAAGTTCTTAGCGAGTAAAACTATTGTGACGACATTTGATTTGTCGTGTAACCTTTCTTGATGTGAGATATATTGTCATGAGGTCAAAAATACTTGACAAAACTTGAAATTCTTCATTAGATCTATAATCTTTGAAAGAAGCATAAATGTGTGGTTGGATCTGTTATTAGTGTTTTAATATCACATGTAAACCTAAATAAGGTTTCTTTACATTTAAATCAAACTACAGAATATAATTATTGTACTAGACACGGGCAACTACTAAAAGCTGACCTTTCTAACTTGAAGATTAAGAAAAACTTTATTTTTATCATTATTCTAAATCTAGGAATGGCATAATATTACTATATTATAATGATAAATATTCAGTTTCTAGTTTAAAAAATTATTGTTTGCTCACAAGCAAGTTTTTTCCAATCCTATGTTCCAGTTTTTTTCAAAAAGTTCTAAGCAGATAAAACAACTATTGAGTTTTAGTAATATTAAACTTATAAGTAATAAGATTACAATCAGCAATAGAGTGGTTCTCGCTGTACGCAGTAATTTGCACAGTGGATGGAAGGTCATTTGAAGGATTGTGAACGTATCTACCTAGTCATTGTACAACAGGAAACAGTTTGTACTGCTATTTCATACAAAGCTTTTGACTTATTGGAACAGTTGAGCATCAAGTAACCAACCTCAAACAAATATTGACTGCAAAAAGTTAAGACTTTAATTGTAATGTAGAAGGTGTCTCATTATTCAACAGATAGTTTAGAAGAGGCTCCGAATTAAGGAAGTTAAAAGGGACTAACAGTTGCTTGCTTGAAAGAGTGGCATCACTGGCATCGTTGTAAAAATGACCTTAAGCGCTCTGTTGCACAAGTATTTAAAAGTAGAATTAACCAAGTTTAAACTATCTACTTCAAATATCCAAACCATTCATTACTTGTTAAAATTTGAATTGGTTAAGTTGGGATTTACCAACATTATAGTAATAACTTAATAACCATTGAATACCTAGAGGAAAGTCACTGAGAGGTTTAAATTCAATTAATTTATGCAATAAATTCAAGGCCCCTACCACCCTTTCGGTACGATGAAGTCTTTCAATCTAAACTTGATGTTGATTCATTTAATATCGGGGTTGTATTTTGAATATTTCACATTTTCGATTGCGTACAAATTTGAATATAATATGGAGTCTTTTTGTCTTAAGAGAATTGCAAATTCATTAACAAGAGGACATTTTGACGAATATGTATTCTTCTTTTATTCACTTGATTTTACGATGGACACAATCACAAAGTGCAACTTATCGGATCAACAGGCCAACGAAATATTTGTTCAATTTGTAGTTATTCCATCCCCACTGTTAACCTTTAGTGTGTTAGCAAACCCCGGGTATAATGTCCCTGATGCACATTTTCCAAACACAATAAAGCGTTTATCAATTGAACAGTTTATTATAATGTTAACACCTATATGCACTCAGTACTATTCAAGTTCTAGTGGTTTTTTCGAGCACTATCAAAATGCCTACAAAAAAACAAATAATCGAATCAAAGTTCCAAAACGGCATTGGCTGCAGCTTCAAAAAAATTTCACTTGGATAATGGTCGACCACTATGGAATATTTCGTTTCCAGTTATACTTTAAACCAACTACACTTTATGTCTTCTTGGTAAACTCCCCGGTATTTCCATTCCAAATGTTCAGTGAAACATTGCTCCCGGTGCCATCTATTTCCTTCATGTATCCCACAAATGATCTGCGGTTTTTGACCGATTGGAAAAATCAAGCCTCAATTAAAATGTTTGAGAATGATTTTGCTCCTATAAACCCTGTAACAGTACACAAGAAAACTTTTATGTATCTTACAAGTAAAGATTACAAAGCCACATTAGTGTATCAAGGGTCGAATTACTGGAACTATCATACTACTATAGGGAATCAAAATTGTTATGATGCAGTCAATAATTTTCTTCCAGTTAGGAACGGTGAAATGGTGGCTTTTATAACACTGTCTACAGAGGTACATAATGTAAGCTTTGAGTGTTATCGGGTTGGAAAGTTTCCAAACTTTCCCATAAAGTCTATGTTTGAAGGAATTGTCCTTCCGCATTTAAATCACTGGGAACAAATTTTGGAAGGTAGAAATTTGGTGAGCGAAATAATCATAACTGAAATTGTGTCCAAATTTCTGGTTCTTTCTTTCGATCACCTTCGATTTATATATTGTGACAGCATCAAATTGGGCAATAATAAAAATAAAATAAACATAGTTGCTTGGTATAGTCCTTATCAGTATACTGCCTGGATATATATTGGAACTTTGGTTCTCGTAGATTTTACTATAAGAAGAAGTAAGCTATTTGTTCCTAACATTTTAGTTAACAAGGTACAACAAGATCATATCAAAATCTACCTTCTAGTTAGTCTTTTTTGTGGTATGTTTCATGGTTGGTTTTATGAAACCCAATTGACAAGCTTGGTGACTGCTCCAGCTCCCATTAAAGGATACAAAACGATATTTGAGATGTTGTCTAATTCGTATAAAATAATATGGATTGATGACGGACCATTACGTTTTCTTAATAGTAAAAATAAATCAAAAGTTACGTTAAAAACTGAATTGAAGTCTTATGTCGATGTGGAAATGTTAACTGATGTGTTTTATCAAATTCACGAAAACGAAAGCTATTTTGAACAATATATTTACCATTACCTATCTAAAGACTTTGCACTAGTTGTTCTGGATAGCACATCCGGGTTGGTTGCTGATGCAGCTCAGTACATATTGGAAGTCATGGCGAAAAATGTAACCACTAAAAAAACGAAATGCTTCATTTTGCCAGAGGGATTTTACTACACGACTTCAAATTACGAATTACAAATTATAAATAGATATTGGTTCATAAAGTCGTTTGAGAGATTAAAGAGTTCTGGACTTTTAAATTTCTGGGACGAGGGGGCTATACAATACATTCGTTTTATAAAAAGGTTTTCGGTAAAAAAGCGTTTATTTGGTATTAATTCTGTTGATCTAATTAATCCTCAGAAAATATTTGGAGTCGTAGTAATAATGGCAACACTAGATTTAATTTCTTTTGTTATTTTCACAATGGAACATGTTTTTGGCAATTGCTCGAAAACCAGAACTAGAGTGATGTTAATTTAAATTATTAGTGGACATTATAACTACAAACATGCTATCCATTGATATGATTTTTTTATATTCTGAACTTCTAACAAACTAAAAAACCGCGTAGTTAAGCACTTATTTCATTCTCATGAGATTTACTACAAAAGTTTTTTTTTAAATAACAGACACTAAAAATGTTTAAAAACTCTGTAATTTATCCGAAATTAAAATGCGAAAGTCTTTTCAAAATTGTTGGGTCTGCTAATGTCAACTTTGTACTGTAAAGTAAAATGCTTTACATGAATTAGTTTCATTGCAAAAATTGTAAACCAAAAATTGAGCGCTAGTATTTTAACTAGAAAGTTTAGCTTTAATAAATTTTATGCTTTACGAGACTATAAATCAATATTAGGAATATCTTTGGATCACAAAAGACGACAAACCGGGATGCATTGCATACTCTTACTGAACTCCATAACTTTCTTAATATATTTTACATTCCACCATTAAGATAATAAAACTACATTATTATTTAGAAATCAAAACCAAATTGCATGTCATATTATATGTTTTCCTTTGCAGGCATTTATACTTGTTACATACATGTACCTGTGTTATATACATGTACACTTATACATGTTTTATATCCATGGTTCTATGACATTACTAGGCTTCTTGAAAGCCTATTTTTTCATATTGATAAGCTACTGATTTCTTCAATGTTGTTTGAAAATTCATGTACTTCCAAATTTGAAAGTCATGCACTCCTGAAGTTTTTTTAAAATGCGCTTTACTTTGCTTGTGGTAAAGTAATATTCAAATAAACCTACATGCACAGAACCCAAGAAACATTTTTGGGAAATCAAAAACATCATATATGGCAGTTGTTATATTACCACACGTATTGATACAATTATGGTAGATTGATGTATAAAAAATGTCACCAACTATAAACACAACCCATTTTAATTTCACTAATATAAAATTTTAGCTAGAAAATCTCTAATGTTATGTAGAGTGTTGTGACTATGCGTTATAACAGCTCATTTCTGAAAACAAAACATGTAACCGTCCATGAATAATAAATGAAGTGTTAAAAATTAATACCGGACAAAACATTTGCCAACATTCGTACTTTATAATTATTCTGCTAAGCTTTCCCAACACGTAGTCAAACTCTACCTATGTTACTTGTATTTTAATTTGCTTGCTTAACATTACTATTCCATGTTCATATTTGCCCACATATCGTAAAATGTAATTATGACATCGTGAACAATAGTCCAGAATGCAAAATTAATATAATTTATCAAGCCTCTCATTGCAAAATCAACATTTTATGCCATCTTTTAATTACACACGTCATATTCAAAACTGAAATACCTTTATACGTTTGTGAGACATTTATTGTTTCAGTTATATTCGTTGTCCTAATGTATACTTTATTGTATACTACATAGTCTTTTTTTAAAGGAGTGATTTGTTTTTCAGTGCATGGAGACACGAATTGTTAAAAACGAAGACCAACAAAGTATGGTAAAATGAAATGATGCGTATGGAATGTATGGAAAAAATATGGAATGATAAAAACTAATACATATAATTATTTAATTTCTTCATGGCGAGTGTAATGCTTCAGAATATAAGCTAATTATGACATTACCTTTTAAATTGCTAACGCTTCTAATGACATTAATATTTGGACTTTTTGTTGGGAACAAGAAGGTAAATACAAACATGGGAATTCTTTTTTTTAAACCCCAACACCACCCCAAACCGGCTAAATCCCTAAAACATCCTGATTTCCGACCCAATTTTTTTCGAGATCACCAAAATCCCATTTTCACGATTGCGTAAATTTATTGAAAATTTGGTTTGCTCTATGAATTTTAACATGAAATTTGACATGAAAAAATAATAAGATTTTTTCAAGTGAAAGTGTACGTTTTCATATAAAAATGCTCACGCATTTTAATAACTTAATAAAAAGTAGACAAACATGAGTAATTCTAACTTTGTGTTTTATTCGATTCCTTATAATATGTGTCATCGTGATTAGTGATTAATAATTTTCATCTTTTCTTTATTTTAGGTTGGAAATGCATCAACATTTTAAAAGCTTCGTAATGCGTCGTAGCCTATTCAATATGAACCACCAGTATATTTTCAATAACAACCAACAATTATGTTTCCAGTAACTATAGTAATCTGAGTACAGTATTTCTATCAGCAATACTAAAATAGCAAATCCCAAAACTACTCCACAAAGAACCCAAATAACTCTAATCATACCAACATGAACAGGCTCTGGATTCATTTTGTTTCCATTTAAGTGTCCAGTTTGTAGCACATAACTAAACAAATAGTTATGCCAAAGTTTGATTGGAACTGGTAGTTCAATATTTGTAACATTCAAATTCACAAGTGTTTCGACTGACTTTTCGACAGAATGGAAATTACCCAATGAATTTATATTGTCATGATAGTAATCCCACCTATTATATAGACCACTTTCATATATTTGACCAAGGCCTCGTTTAAATATTGGGTAAAACTCATTTCTCGTAACTGTCCAAGGCCTTGTTGTCATGAAGCTTCCAATTTCAACGATTGGAGAAAGCCACTTTCTTGGGGTAAACAATGACAGTAAATGACGATGCATACGAACATGCTTAAGAAAATCAAGAGAAGCAAAATCTTTTGGTAATAAATTATTATCGGTAATCGATGCCTTTAGCTCCCACTCAGGATGTTCTTGAACTGCAAGATTGGCGGAGAGTTCCCTCAGTCCAGTTAACCAAGAGCGATAATACTTGATAGTTTTATTTAGCCTAAGATAGTGCTCTCGCTGGTGGTCTGAAAGAGTGAGGTCATCTAATGCTTCTCTTACATAACTTTGGAATGCTGCTTCCTTTTTATAATCACTTGCTTCATATGTTGCAATCATCAAATGACTCGAGCCTAGAGCTTGTACAGATGTCGGATGATTTGGCTGAGGTGATTTTGTCAAGAAGGAGAACATTTCTCCTTTATACCCATTTCCCAAAACTATTAGCACAATGCACCACATAAACCAAAGTGACCATGTTGCCTGTCTTAATTGACGGATATTTAGTTGAAGATTTGTAATAAAGCCAACTGAGAATTGGTCGAGTAATGTTCCCACTAGACTTATGAGAACAACACTATTTTGCTCAAGTGGACTTCTTAAATTGTTTTGTCCACGAAGATTGTAGTCTGCAAAGACCATAGTGACTATTGTTATCCAAACAAGAATCAAAAGTACTAGAAGGAGCATCCAGCATGTTAGATCCAACGGACCAAATATTGCAGAAGCATATGCTCGTTGGTTATTTTTAATCACAAAGTATCCCCATTTATCATAAACCATGCCTACTTCTATTACAGTTCGTTTGTTTGGGATTACCATATTTTCGATATAGTATGAAGACAAAATAGTTCTTCTCAAAACATGAGCGTAGTACTTCCTTGGCTTCACTCCGGTTAAATACCCGTTAGTAAAATTATGTTTGAATGCAAGAGCCCGGTATATGCATTTTTCAACGGTAGGAGGTCGGTTATTTGTGTTATATTCAGTGCTGTAATCGCAACTTTTAATTTCTCTAATTAATTCAAAGTCACTCAAGTCAGTGAAGATTTTTGTGGAATGCATATTCGTTTCCTTGAAATATTTCATCCGCTCCTTTGAATAAGAGTCCACAATTTTTGGGTAGTGTATTATATCTTTTGCTGGAGAGTATCCGATTAACAGGCTAAAGTTTATTATGGCGTATGAAAATCCTTGGAAATATGTTTCTTTCAACATTAATGAAATTGTGTTTTTAGTTTTATCCATGTCATAGTCGCTATAAAATACAATATACTCCGGATTATAATTCCAGCTATTATCTAACATTTTTTTGTAATGAAAATCTTTGTAGACACGTTTGTTGTCAAATACTCGGTAATTCTTTAAGTTGTAGAATGCAACGTGGCAAACTTGAAACTTTCGTAATCGTAGCAATGTTTGATTTCCATAGTTACTTGTAAATTTTGGAAGGTTGTCAAAATGAATAGAATATGTAAATGCTTTGTTTCCATTTTTTAAATAAGTGAAAGTTTTGGTCATTACGAAAAAGTCGTATTCTAATGATGTGTTAATCATAAACTGTAGGTGACAGTTGGAAAATTGTTCAAAAAGAGTACTGACGCTGTCACTAATTCTATCAAGCATAATATTCTCTTTGCTTGCATTAACCAAACAAAAATTTAAAATCAGAGTAACAATTAGGAATATTTTAGGAATGATTTCAGACATTATTTGTTTTCATTTGTGACCAAACAAAGAATTCAGAAGTATCATTTCCCAATATTTTTGCTTCACTAAATCATATATTTCAGTAGCATATAATGCTGTGGTTGCATGAAATCAAACATACTAAGCGCGAATGATGACACATGTCTTGTAAATTAAGTGTTATTTTGGTATCTAATTATAAAATAAATTGTAATGCTTAGCACGCGCTTACACTCATCGATTACTTTAAACAATAAGTTTATGTTATGCAACGTAACCAAACATACAGATAAGTTGCTTTAGTGTCATGAGTTTAGGTTTTTAAAATATGATCGGTTTAGTATAGATTTAGGTCAGTTAGTATGGATTTTAAGTTTTTTAGGTATATTACCATGACAAAAGTGATGGTTAAATGAAAGTTCAATGAGTTCAATGCAAAGCTATTTTTTCTGTTGATGACATTTTACCTTTAAAGTACTAGTTCGTGATAACATATTCATATTTTTTTAAATTCTGGCTTGATATTTTAATGACCTGAAAATAGACATGTGTAGAAAGGTGTTTATAAAACCATCCAATATAACAGTTCTTCTCTAAATATTACAAAAATACAGATATGCGATGACTTTATCGAACATTATTCTCTAGAACATGAAAGTAATGTATAGTAGATGAGTGTCTATTGACCTGGCAAAATCATGTAAGTTAGCTTACTAGCCGTCACTAAATAACTTTAAGAATGCTCAAGTATGTTTACCTACGCAGTATGCAAAATATTGCACTAACTCGCCTTAGATATTACATATTTTCAATTAAATATACGGTAAATATCATTGTTTTGTAGTTATGAAGAAAGTATACAGTAAAATCTTGCCCCAAAACTATAGCACAATACATTAGCGGGGTGCTCTGTAGTCGCGTTTCAGACCATCCTTACTCAACACCAACTGATATAGCTGACCCCGTCTTGACAAGAAGAACCCACGTGAAACCGATAAGTAAAATATCCACATCCTATAGAATTTTACCCCTTCATATTTATCCCTTATTTCTGGCCAACTTTTGATAAAGTTTTCCCGCCATGCATACAATGTTTTTGCGTAGTCTAATCCAAAATTGTGCCAATCCTCAATAACAAAAAGTCCGTTGGTCGCCAACACAATGTCCATCGGATCTGGTAAGTTTCCATTGGGGAATATATATTTATCATACCACCGGACAGAACGCTTAAAATTTAAGTGATTTCGCCCAATTGTGTGAAGAACAAAAATCCCATCGTCTTCAAGACATCGGTTGGCAACCTGAAAAAATTCCTTGTAATTTCTAAACCCTACATGCTCAAACATTCCAACGCTTACAATCCTGTCAAACTTTTCTTCAATTTGTCGATAGTCTTGAACACGAATATCAACAGGAAGGCCAGCGCAAACTTTCCTCCCATATTTTGCACCCTCTTCACCAATAGTAAGCCCAACACACTCCACTTGGTAGTGTTTTGCGAGATATTTGCAAAGTGTACCCCAGCCACAACCAATGTCAAGGACGCGCATGCCAGGTGCTAAATCTAATTTTCTAGCAATTAAATCCATTTTTGCAACCTGTGCATCATTTAGATTATCAGTGTCCTTCCAATAGCCACAAGTGTACTGCATCCAGGGGTCCAACATCTTTTCAAATAGGTCATTCCCTAAAAATTTGAAACATGTTGATGCGTAAGGATTCCTAATTTTTCTAAGTGACAAGATGGACAAAACAATGTAAATCACCAACCAAGATCATAATGAGATTGTCCAACTTGAAAGGAACGTTCTACTGTCTGCAAATTAAAAGCATAGAGTTCCAGCCACTCCAGAAAGTTGTTCCATTTATGGTCGTACAGGTGTTGAATGTTATTTTCCAACACTCGCTTAGTAAACTCGCTTATATCATCCACATCATCAATGTAATTCCACATGCCATCCATGTAAGTCTCTCCTAGAGCCATAATCCCTTCATTCGCAATCCTCGCATACCACTCTTCTTTATACACTTTGACACGTATGATTTTATCATACTTTGGAACAACATGTTGGTTATTATCACAGTTCAATAGCTTGCCATCTTTCTCAGTGGTTTTAGTTTCAGAATTCTCAGCGCACAGAACTACAATACCAATGCTGTCCAAGATTTCGTCCCCCTTTTTACGAAGCAACGGGAGAAATATCTTAAGAATCTGAAACTCCAGGTTTTTATAAATCCTTATCAATTTTAGGATTAATTTATAAACTTGAAAAATTGCCCAGTTCATATTTCTTTTAAATTTGAAGGATAAAATGATTTCAAAAATTTGACTCTACTACTCAAAACAGTGTGAGGATTTGCACTGAACTAGACAAAAAAGTTTCTGGTGGAATTTTAAGGTTTTAAAATGTCGTTTAAAGGCAATATTATATAGCTTGCTAATGTGGGAAAGTAGTAACTATGGTAAATCATTACTTAAACATTGAAAAAAATTTACAACTTGTGAACAAAGCTGTAAGTTTTCTTGAAGATTCCTAGAGATAAAGATTACGAAATTAAAGTTGCCAACTCATTATTACGGGAGCGAAGCTAGGAATCACAAACATAAAATTAAGCACAGAGGAAAACCTGATTATATGAGAGTATGAAAAATAAGTAAGTAATTTAATTATTCACGTCACAGTCTGAGCTGGAATAGAAAATGTTCTTATTAGCAGTTAATTGTCGATATGAATCATATTATGTGCTCGTGTCCTAGTTTTGTCTTTGTGTTGTAAACAAGGCGAATCTTTCACCGCCAAAGAAGTATAATTCTCACCAGTGCGGCAGGAACAAATAATGTTTATTTTTATGCATTTGTAAACTAGTTCATGAACCGGCATATTTAAACTCGAAAATGTTCGAAACTTTTACCTCTGATTTCACTAACTAAACAAGATATAGGAATCTATTGTCCCATCCATATCATAATATATACTAATAAATACGTTAGAATCTTCAGTTGTTTAAAATTTGTGAAAATATCTGCATTATATATATGCTAGAAGAGACTATTTTACTGCATACAAATACCACGTTTTTGTGATGTACTGATTCTCTGTAAAATTTGTGTTTTCCCGAGAATCAGTACATCACAATAATTTCTAGCAATTTTGTATGCATGCACTCAATTAAATGAGGCATCCAATTTTTCAGTACCCTTTTTTTCCGGGTTTCGCACCCTTATTTTTCGTTTTTAGCTCCTTATGCAGAAA
>JAQIXX010002922.1:0-21953 GCA_034700605.1 Willowsia nigromaculata
CTACGTTCATGATTCCTTCATAACGACTGGGGGTGCCTGAGCAACTCTATGACTAACGTTCAATGTACTATACTACAGAATGCTTTGCACGTTGTATTGTGTACCTACTGCTGTAATACTATGCGGAATGAAATTTCTGGCGATCGAAATTTTTCCTTCAATGTGGTATTTTGGGCTTGGGCGTCTGATTGTTTGAGTTCAAAATTTATAATGTTATAGTTCCTATTGATAAAAACGGTAGGATTTTCTCATTAAACTGATCCCGATGACATGAGAAGCGGAAGAATCCCAGAGAAGGCAATGAAATGTATACTCATATTGCAATGATAGTGCTCGTGTACACACAGCGCCAAAACCACAGCACTCTGAATAACCTCCAAGTTTTAGGCATGCGAAAAAAAATCGACTACTTTTTTGTTCACATACACCCCGTTGAAATTTTCACAATGGGTCTGTGAGTAGAAAATTTGCCGCTCGACCTTGGCACCATCTTCTCATCAATTCAAACATTTTCATTCACACAACTTATTTTTATTTCTCAATCCGTGGTTCCTCCAAATTTTTAAGGAATTTTTGGAATGTGATGAGAAAAAGGTTTTATAATCATTGTTTGGAAGACAGAAAACGTATAGATTTCCTTCCTGGACACATTCTAGCTCCCAGAGCAAAAACTAAAATGCTTGAAAAGAAGTAAATTTTGAACTTATTATTGTAACCTTGTGATTACACAAAACGGTATTTATTTCATAATTTTATATTTTTTCGAATTCTGCAATCCATTTTGGGACATCCCGACAAGTTTTTGCTACAACTTGTCTTTACTTGTCATTTAACTTGACAAGCTAAGCTCAATAAATAAATTAAATCAATATATGTATTCATTTCTTGCTTTCTAGACAAATAAAGACTTGGCTTATATTAATACATTTCAGTTTATTATGACTATTTCTCATGAAATCAGTTCTGAAAATTTTTAGTGAGTTTTTGAATGGGAAGATTATAAGAAGTTTCTAATATTTTGAATTTAAAAAGATTAAGAAGCTGCGATTCGACTGGACTTGTAAACTTTAGTTAAATTTACACCTCGTTCAATGTTTCCTAAAATATATTAACAATTTGTAGCATCCAAGATTTGTGTCCCTTACATTATTCAGTGTACCAAATAAACGGAATGTCTTGGATGGAACATATATGTTCATATTCTCCACGCAAAAGTACATGTAGGAAGGTCTACACTGTCCAGTCTCATTTCAAATTACTTTTAAATCAATTGCAAGAATCAAAACTGCGAATGTATACACACATACGTTTTGCCCCAATTTCAATAAAAATATTAACATATGCATCTCACTTCTTTATGTTCAGGAACACTGAATTCCCATTGAAACCAATTTAACATTTGTTTTCACAATTTATGATTAAATTTATGCTTTCCCTCAATTTATAAAACTCGAAGATAATCAGTACTTCTTGCTTCATCTGGCTGCAAAAATGACTGACTATTTTTCACTTTTCATCCTGTAATTCGCAATAAAACCGGTCTTCATACAAGCCTATATTTTAAAGCGGTCTTCGTAGCAGACATATCCTTGAGGATTGACACAAAATCAGGATTTTGTGCATCAACACAATAAATAACTGGAATAACTGGAAATCACGGTTCAACTTCCCGTTTCTCCCCTAACAAAATATACTGATACTCACGGTCGTTGACAATGTCCGAAGAAAAATCAATTATAAGATGTATACATAATCCACTTGTCTCGCCGTATCAGCGCGGTGCCTTCAGATTTCTAACCATCTGGGGCACACTGTTTCCCGTCTTCAGCTCAGTAGTTTCTCCGACTTGAAGACAAGTTGTTGCAAGTTTTCTCCCAAACGCGAAAAGAATATATCATTGCCATGTTCCAGATCCACAGACGGCTTTACCCACTCTATTTATATTGCTTTCCCTCTTTCACTCCTCATTTGTTGCAATATTTGCAGGAATTTGGTATCCTTGGCTGCGTTAGCAAGATAGCGAGTCATATACGTGGGATGTATGTAGTAAGTATTTATTTAATGTTAAAAACGACATCAAATGAATAAATTCACATCTGAAATCTTATTTGAGGTGGACCATTCCAGAAGATTAAGGTCGTTGGTGGCATATAGTTACAATTTGCAAAAAATATCATTTAATCTCTTACTTATGCGTATCAAATTTACTGCAACTGAATATTGTAATAGTTAAAAGCTAGTCCATAGATATGCAATGAAGGTATTGGTTAAGAAACAGATGATTTTGAATCCTTCGTTGTAGAAAGTAGATAATCTTCAATAGAAATAATCGAAACACTTGATGAGTTGTGCAAGCTTCACCATGTTTCGGTGTAACTTTACGTAATAATACAATAAATAGAAACCTAATGTTAACATATATTTAACACTTTCTGGTTGATAGTTTCAAAAAAACCACAGAAGTATTAACTTTGGATGCGGAAGAGTTACCTATAGAATGCAAGTATGTTACATGGCATTTTTTATTATGAATGAACAAATCAGGCTCGCATATATATTTCATCTATATCTCGTGTTAGTTCACCGTAGGTGCACATAAAACGAAAAGAGGTTTTGTGTAATCGAAGTCAATTTACTAACGAATTACTGTTTTCTTCAAATATAAAAGCTGTGAAGTATTCTCTGTGTATCTGATTCAAATTTACTGCAAAACGTATTTCATTTGAAAAATTGATATGTTTGATATAAACATGCTTGGTCAATATATTTTCTTTTAATCTAGATTCATTCTAACTTTAATGCAAGTAGTAAAGTGAATAAATAAATTTTTAAGGAGTAAAACTAAAAAGGAGTTAGGTTACCGCTTCCTTGTTTATCTGCCGCACTGGAAAGAAAAGTTTTACAATTCAGAAGTCCGTAGTACGTACTCCGTACACTGGAGGAGGAAGCCTTTAGAGAAACGGATCTCTTTAGAGGAAACTTCATGATAAAGGACGACCGAGTGTACTTTCAGGAAGCATTTCGCTGAGGACGATTGCACTAATCATGTATCCTCGGTGTAGAAATTGTATGGAAACAAATGACATAAATTCTGAATTCCCCGCGTCATAAGTTGCAGATTTTCAAAGGGAAAATGCAGGATCTCTTGGAAAGAGTGGTGGAAGTGAATCGAACCAACAAAGTTAAACGTTAAACAGCCATTTGGATTTGCAGTAGGTATTGATTTTGGAACGTGCGATTTTAATTGCTTTGATTTTTTCATTCAAATTAAAAAAAGAACAGTAAAACTGTGAATTCTAATGATTATATAAATGACCATACATGATTGAAAATAAGCTGAAATGTATGAAAGGAACAGAAAGCTAGATCAATTCTCATATTTATCTTGTCACTAGAACCGTGTGTTATATTATGGATGTCCTATGAGTCTGTTAACAGCCTAAATAAAGCATATTACTTGTCTTGTACTAGCGGAATATTAATAAGTTGTTAGTGAGTCTATCAATATTAATTTGAAAACTATTGAATTATCCATTTTTAATTTTGCAATCTGCCCAATAATCATTTGAATGACTTTTCTGTGGGTTCTCAATATTAATTATGAAATGTATTACGGAACGTTTTATTCGTACTAGGTGAAAAATATTTGGATGAAACTATGTTTGAGTTGTTAGATGGTCTGTGCGTTAGGATTGATGCAAAAACTTAACTGTATGATTGGCGAATTACAAAGGTCCAAAGTACATATGTAGTTGATGATAAATTACTGAAAACGGCATTTTTAAAACATTAAACAGATTCCTCCTCCTATATTTGAATGAAAAATTACTCTAAGTGACCCCAGGGTAAGAGAAGTTTCTTACGCTATTTTCTAGGGTGTTTCTTCTTTATTAGCTGATCAGATTGTATTTCTTAAAGCAGTATATGAACAAAGAATGGCAAAACGTTTTAAAACGAGTTTTTTATGACGCTTCTTCAGACCCCCTCTTTAATTTTTGTTTACGATGATGATGAATATTAAACGGTATATGAACAAAGAATGGCAAAACGTTTTAAAACGAGTTTTTTATGAGAAGAAATGTGACTTCGTTTTAAAACGTTTTGTCATTCTTTGTTCATATACCGTTTAATATTCATCATCATCGTAAACAAAAATTAAAGAGGGGGTTTGAAGAACCGTCATGGTTACCTAATTTTTGATGCTTATTAATACTTTGACATCAATTTTTGATTTTGCGATGGTCCGGTTTGGACCTATTCGAAACAGCATGGAGTGCGTCTAAAGCGAATAGCAAAATGATAATTGATCGTGCAGATATTGAAATCTGGCAATTTTCTTCATCTCATTCAATTTGACCTTTAAAAAGTGGCATATATTATATATCTTCGACACAACGAAAAATTATTCTAAAACTATTTGTTAGGCATGACGTTTTAATAGCACAAATTTTTTTCAAACAGATCATCCCACGAGTTTCATAATTTGTCAATGTGTGATTTTGATTAATTGTATGTTCTCTTCATATTTTCATTTTAGATATACGTAAAAATACTTAACAGTAACCTCAATTATATTTTATGCTTTAACCGTTCTTACACTGTTCTTCCCACTTTTTATTTTCTGATTTCCCTTCCATATTTTTTATATCATTACCATGAATTTTTTCAAAGTAACATCTCTTCGTCATTCCATAAAACATGAGGTGCAAGATACAGGAACCGAAAAAGCAATTTTTTATTTCCCCTGTTCTGATTATCAGACAGAACCCGCCACTCTTTGTCGCCGAACAAGCAACAGCGGATTTCCACCAACCATCGTAACCGCAACCCATCAACAACGGAGTTTGTTTACTTTGAGTACTTCTGCATTAATTTATGAGGCAGAGGGTGCGAAGACGAGGAGGAAGAAAAATCAAAATGTTGTTCGGACTCATATGAACCATTACACCATAAATCTTTACAGGTTTCTCTTCACTAAATTAGTCCATGAAGCAGGAATACAATTAAAATTTATATATTAGCACCCAACCACACGAATGGTATTCGCAAGTAAAATGGAAAAACCATTTAGCTTTCAATATCGTCAGCAGTATGAGGGATAGGTTGCAATCCAATGTTAAACTCCGTCTTTATAAACTTATGACAAAATGGGAGCGACATTAATACGACATAAGTTCAAGTTTCCTCAAGAAGCTACATTAAAGTATTATTTTCTTAGAAACTACTAGTTTGTATAAATTCTTCTCTTCATCTTTATTTCCGCACCAACAATATCATTGTACTTCCTAGTTTAGAATTTCCATTAGCTCAGGATACATTCTTAATATTCTTTTGGATTTAACATTTTGAAGGTGCAGGACAAAATGGACGGTCAAACATTTACAACAAACTGTTTTTGTAATAAATTAGATCATCGCACCGACAAATTTGTCAATCTGCACATAATATACAGCTATATTTACTATATGTTTATCTCTAGGGTTCACAAACTTTTTGTCTTTAATTTCGCTGAAAATTGGCAGTATTATATATTTTGATGCGTAGATTCCAAATCTGAAAGAATTAGCTATTTTTAACGATCGTAGCAGCACCTGCGGGTCAAAAATGGGGGGAAAACGACTTTTCACAGAAAATTATATTCGGTGAGTTTAGTAGTACTAACTACGTAGGTTTTAGCCATCTAGAATGAAAACCATTTTCCCGCCATTTTTGACCCACAGGTGGCGCTACGATTGGCAAAAATGGCTAATTCTTTCAGGCCTGGATTCTACGCATCAAAATCTATAATCCTGCCAATTTTCAGCGAAATTGAAGACAAAAAGTTTGTGAACCATAGAGGTAGACATAAAGTAAATATACCTGTACATTCACAATCACAAATGCATGCATGCATATGTATGTACATTTTTTCATGAAATCCATAATATTTTTTCAGATATTTGGCATAGTCGCCGCAATATTGAACGGTCATTCCTACGCAAATTCGCCATACACAAACTTCTACGAAACAACCCTCGTTCCTAGCAACAACACATGGAATTATCCCGGAACCGAGCTTGAACTGACCAACATGGCCAGTACATTTATATTTCTTGGCATTTCCATCACATCTCTCGCCGCACACTCTCTCTTCTACCTAATTCTGGAAAGTCGTCTGAACAAACTGATTGTAAAAATAAATATGAAAAATTTATGTAATATTTTCCCACAAGAATTCTCTCATGTCGCCACATTTTTTACAACTTTTAAAAAGCTACTTAATTTTCATATTTATTATTTTATTTCCAGGACGTTTGCTTCCACATTAGCGGCGCACTGTTCCTCTTCGCTGGCGGCATTGCTTTGATCTACTCTGCCATCCATATTGAGAAAAAGGGTTGCGACCATTTCAGATATGTTTCGACTGGACCCACTCCAAAGCACCACTTTCCTCCTCCATTACCCCCATTTCAGGCGTCATCACTCCATAACATTTTCGCCTCAGCTTTTCCATTTCATAAACTAAAAGCTACTACAAACAGCAATGGAGAGGAGGAATGGATATGCCATTACTTTGGCGAAAAGATTGTTGGGGGAGTAAGTACTTTCTTCTAACAAGTGGAAATAAAGTTAAAGATTTCTTTTGAGCAAAAAACGACACTTCGTAGAAAACAAAATTGGCGGAACAATACACAAATTGCTAGTTAAACAAGTTTTCAGCTACACTTTGAAATCAAGCTAAAAAAAACTGTAGTCATATAGCTTGTGTGAGGTGTGGGAGAAAGCAAATCTTTTCTTTAAAAAAAGCGGAACTTTCTCTCTTGAAATATTTGTGTTTCCCGCCAATTTAGATACTCTATGGTATCTGTTTTTATGCGTATTGTTTGGAAGTCTGTTTTCAACGGTTTTTATTTTGTTTTAAATGAGCACTTATTTTTGTGTTTTTTGCAGTCCCTCAACATACTGAATGGCGTGGTTTATGGATTCTTAGCAGTTATTATTCACGGTACAGATCTAGAAGAGCTGTAGAACTGGCAATATTTGAAGAAAGAGGGCAAATCACTTTAAAAACTGGCTGGAGAAATTATTAAGTGAATAGTGCACTTTAATTTTAATTCAAAAGTGGTTCATTTTTATGGAATATTTAAATCATAAGTTGTAAAAGAGCTTTATGAGTTTAAATTCTGGTCCGACAGGTTCCAAAAGAATTTTAGAGTTCCTTAGAGCTATATTTCTCATATAATATCTTTTACAAGTCATGGAACAAATTTGAATTCGAATAGCTCCTTTATAATTTGCGATTCAAATACACATTTTCGGAGTCAGACGTGAAGTTGATGATGCTCATTTATTTTTATGATCTCACTCAATTTTTAGCTTTTAATGGTTTTCGTGCTAGTTTTACTCATTTTAACTGTTTAATTCTACTTTTAAGTGTTTCGCTATTTTAAACTGCAGAAAACTAAGTGGTATCTCGGGTGTACATTACTTAAGAATTTGAAATATTAAAAGACACTGTGAAAATAAGTGTTTGTACAAGTTTCTAAGATAACATTTTTGTGACATCAAGTTTGAATAACCCCTTAAGAGTCACTGTTTTATACCAAATAGTTCTTCTTTTTCAGAAGACTTTCCCTTTTTCTTCCTCGTACCAATCATTAAATTCCTTTTTTCACATGTCATAAATAACTTTCTCCACTTTCACCATACCACAGTTTATAGGATACCACACTATTTGCCATCTCCTATTTTTGGGGGAAAGAATGTAAAACGGAAAAGAACATAATAATTTATTGTGTATTTCACACCAAAGTTGAGGCAGTAAAGCAACACCAATGCACATTTATATCCATTCCTTTCCCTCGCCATAGTATACGGTACCATCTCAACCATCTAAATTTAAAACTAGCTCTAAAAAGTCACTCAACGACTATCCTTGAACTTATGCTTTACACAAAGTGCTCATTCATCTAAAAATTCACATTTTGTTATTGTCACAAAAATGACATTTCATTTCGTGTCCCTAATTTTTGATTTTACATAGTTTAAATATACTCCTGTTCCAACATCACAACAAAGTGTGTATGCTTTTTTAGATTTGCCAAATCCACTTTTCATTTTTTTACTTCTCTTGACCACATGTCCAAATAATCCTTCACCATACATCTGGATGACTTGTTGTAGTCCTTAAAAATAACTGGCCACCTGAAAAACAAGTGATATGACAAGAGCACGCAGTAGAGAACAACATCTTTCTCCAAATTGTTTTCATGTTTGAACTCTACGTACATCAATAATAACAGTAATAATAATAACTATTGGGAATACATTTCCCGAGGGAAAGTAGAGAAAGGAGAGAAAGTTTTTCTCGCGTTCTCTAAAAGCATCCTTTCTTCGTAGGAAAAAGAACAACTGGTAAAAAGTCTACTTCTTCAAACCAACTTGTCCAAACATTCCTCAAAAAAACTTTTCGAATGACCATGAACATAAATGAACATGTTGACGATTATTATGTCCATGAACACATGTATAGATCAGGGCTGGTTAGTGACTATCTGAAAACAAACTTCCCGCCAATATTTTTTGCTCAATGGTTCCACTTCATTCTATACATTTTAAATGGGCGAGTCAGATATACATGTCGCGAACTTTAATCAATGACAGTTTCGAAAGATCCAATGTACCAAGTGCGTGTACATCATATCGTTAGAAGCCACATATGTTTTGATGGCCGAAGAACAAGTGTTTCGACATCAAGAAGAGTTGTAACCGTAAACGTAGTAATTGTGTGTAAAACCAATAACCGTTTCTGATAAAAGGAAAGAAACGAGTGAAAGTGGATTTGAACAAATCTATAAAAAATACTTTCTCTATTCTCTTGTAAAAGTTGACCAGCCAACCATACTATTTTTTTGAGGGTGACCATGACGAAAAATATTCCTTTTTTCGGAGGATTCTTCATGTTCACGCTGCGTGCTTATTACGTCTCATTATTATTATTATGATTATAACCTGTGGAGAAAGAGGAAATGGCCTTTAAAAAACGGAAGAATTTGTACCACAAAAATAACGGCTTCTTCTGGGTGACCGTTAAATATAGACTGCTAGACTATGTGTGTGTACCCGTCGCGCAATATACTTTTTTTGTGAATCATTTATCACAGCGACGCGCTCACAAATCTTCTTTTTTTTCTTTTGGACTTTCTCCTGGACTTTCTCTTTGCTAAGGTCTGGCCGGCATATGATAATAAAAAGGTTTAAGAGTGTGTGTACAGACCTTGTACCAAGACAGTGGGAGAAAGCGACCCAAAAGGCCATAAAATAATTCTTTGGGTCACATAAAAATGATTTCTCCTCTTTTAATGCTCCACAAGAAAAGCTCTTCTTCTTGTTCGCTAGCACCTCTTCTCTGTGTGGTCCTCAACATTATCATTATTGCTGGGTACTTCGCGAAAAAGGCTTGTTCATAGGGTGTAGTAATAAAATAGGAGGGAGAAAGTCTTTTTTCTTTCAAGGCGAAACCGAATACGATCATGAAAGATAAGCTGGCTTTCTTCTCGCAACATCTTACATGCTAGAGGACCTATTCTTTTTACTTACCTTTCTTCATTCTTCTATGCCGGGGTACATGCACGAAGAAAAACTGGTCATCAGAAACAGACTTCGGCGAACGATGCTTCTGAAAACGGAATTAGATACTATTTATTGACTGTTAACCATTGAGTAATATTTTAGCGGCAATATGATTTGGTGGTGGATTTTCAAAGGTTTATAGTTCCCGCCAAACAAAAGTACTCTATGGCTTCTGTTTTTAGGGGTATATTGAGAGTGTTTTGAAACGAACGCGATGAACCTGCAACATGAGTACTTTCTATTGTCTAGGAGAAAGATTCTTTCGCAGAGGGATTTCCCTTCTTGAAAGATATGCATTTTTAGGGTCGTAAACTCTGAAAATGCAAATTTTTCCTCTTTTGTTTGACAAGTATGCGAGTGTATTCATGCGATAGCGGCAGCAGGGGCAGGAGATGAGTGAATTGCTGTCGTCTTTTTGTTGTAATTTTTGTTTCAAGGACCCTGCCGAGAAAGATATTTCGCACACGGGTTAATACATAAAACTATATTTTTTAAATGAATAACAAGCAAAAGAGAAAGTATGTGTTCTCGTAACTTTTATCCGTCAACAACACCCGGGTAACAGGTCTGTAGTAATGGTTCTTTTATAGTTTGTGCACATGGGGCAAAATAATTTGAAGGACAATTTTATTAAATGAGAAAAATAGGTAATCATAAATATAGCATTTTACGCTCATCTTGATCTCTAAATTTTACAATTTCCAGAGCTTTTTGGATCTTTTAAATATGTAAAATATAATTATTCAAACATATTTCTGAACATCGCGTTAATATTACAAATATAAATAATTTCGAAAATAGTTGTCAAATTGCTATTTATTTTTTATTTAGTCATCAGTCATCATCATTTTATCAATGCCACCTTCTTGAGTCACAGTTCGTAATAACAGATGCTGCATTGTATGCCCTAGTTTATCCGCATATTTTCAGGACTGTAGATTTTTGAGTTTGTTAATTCAGTCATCTTCCTCTTCATAGTTTACCTGTAGGGGCAAGAGAAGCTATGTCAGGCCAGGAAACATGAGAAATGGAAGTTTTCGGTTTTTGCGGTGATGGTGGTAACCTGATTTGGCAAGGCAACCTAGGAAGGACCTACTTTGAAAGGAGAACGCGAACAGTGACAGAGAGATGCTAACTTTTTATTTTGCTTTATCTTCATTAGGAAAACTTTGTATGGAGAAAAGGGTCCATACTTTCACCAAATGAGAGAAAGATACAAGGAGGATTCGAAATAGGAAAATAAGAAGTCATTCTGAGAAATGCAGATAGACATATCCGAGTGTGGTGAAAATTCAGAGGAAAACTGGGTATATCGTAGAGATCTTGTGTGTTCTATTCCCAAATACTTTCTCCGCACTTTCTCTCTTCAAAATAAGAAACGATGATTAGGTAAATAGAATATACAGTTTTAATGATATGATGTATAATGAAGTGCTGTGTAAAGTGTACAACTCTTTAATTTCAATAAAGCTGACCTTTTCCACCTACTTAACTTTCACTCAGAGCTAGAGGGAGAAAACATGAAAAACTACCTTGACAGATCTCTTTTCTTTCCAAGGCAAAAAAGTATGCAAATTTTGATGTTTTACTTCTCATGTTTACTCGTGCTCTCACATTTTTGCAAATATTACATCATCATCAGTAGCACTAGCATCGCATTTCTCGTTTTCAATGCTACATTATATAAGCGCATGATATAAAGTGTAAGTGTGTCACTTTGTTTGCTTTCACCATGTCATATGGAATTTCTCTATTGAACTTTCACCCTACTAGTTCTCATTTTTCATCAACATCGTTTTTATTTGTAGAACGTTTTTTTTTTTGGTATTTTCAATTAAAAACTTTCTTTTTATCACAAGGACATCTTGATGACACGCAACATAGTCCTTCCAACAAGCCTATAAAAATTGGACATGATTCTCAACCTTTCTCTGCTTTCACAAACATCTCTACTTTCTCCGAAAATTCTAATTTTTTCTGGGTATATGACAAAACTGGAATTTGAGTAGAAAAAAAGTATCACAAATGAAAATTGTGAAGATGCGCTGTTCCTAACGGTTCAAGAATTTTCATTTTCTTGCAAATTTTTCGTACAAATAAGAAGGTAAAAACGAAGTGAAAGCATACCGAAAGCGGTGAATATTCTTCTTTTCAAAGTTTTTAATTTAAACTGTCGCCACTATCCATTTTTTGTACGAAAAAACCCAACTTGTATTTTTTGCAATATAAAAAAGTTTGAAGCTAAAATTAACAATGAAAATAGTAATATATAGCATGTTACAGGCGGTACTTTCTCCTGGAGGCCAGTGTTGAACTTTCTCAAAAAATACTTTCACCGAATTTTTTCACTCTTATTTAGTATCAAAAGTAGTATGTACGTGTTTGAGATTAATTAAAAAACGTGATCTACAATTCATACACGATAGTTCACTATACAGCAAAAAATTACACGTGCTAATGACTATCTCGCATGAGTTGGATGAATGAGCTAAAATTTGAGTTGTAAAAATGAAGCAAAAATATGAAGCTAAAATTAAAAGTTTATTTTTTTGTTTCGTGGCTCGCACCAATGCTTTGGCATCATCCGCCCACTAGATCATTGACGGCTTCTGCTGTTGATGCATTTTCTCAACGAAACTGATTTCACACCAAAAATAAATTTTGCTGGGAGCCTGGGTGATGGTAAAATAGAGTGAAAGTTATGGTGAAAGTGTGGTGTAGCGTATTGGTTGATGCTGATTAAGGTAGTGTGGTGAAAGCATTAACTGAAAGTATTCATTAGCGTTTCACGCCGGATCAGTCCATCATCAATACTACCAATCTTCAGTGAGCTACGGAAACTAAAAACTCTCACTTCAAGTCCTTCTGCCAAAAATTTCTCTATGATTCGAATTTTTGGAAGGATTATTTTGAGTTTTGATTAGCGCTGACAGCCTAACTGCAATATTTGCATATAGATAAATGATAATCAAGATGAAAAAGAGCAAAGGGTACGCACTAGTTTTTGGAGGGATATTTGGAGGCGGTGGGAGGAAATGGGAGGAATGCATCTTTCTCCTTTCTATATCCTAAGGATGAGGAAGACACGCATTTGCATGCAGCACTTGTATCCACACGTTTTCCCAGTTTCCTCTCTGCAGATGTTTCCCGGCGATTCGTGTCGTATAGGTAAGCAGTTAAGGATAATGAGTGAAAGCAGAGAGAGAACACCCCTTTCCACTTTCTCCACTTTCACTTGCTCATTTTCATCATCATCTCTGAACAAACTCATAGTTCGTCAGACTGATGTTACCAATTATGTATCGCAAAAGAGCAAGCGACTATGGTGTTGAAGGTGGAGAAAGTTGCCTAAAGGCAGAAAATACTTTGGCGACGACATGGATGATGACGATGAGAGTGAAAGTCAGTGAAAGTGAATGGTAGTCTATGTGGCTGGTATGGAGAGAAGGTTGGCAGAGAAGGGAAAATTGGATAATGTAATAATTGCTACCACTCACACAAGCATCACTACAAAAAAGTGAAAGTTCTCAGGAATTTTAGGGTTCCATGGAGAAAGCAACAATAATATATTCTGTTTAGTGACGACGCCTAATAATAAATGTCTCGCTTTCTCTTTCACAGCCAGACAGGAAGAGAAAGTGCTGAATGTATATAATTACATGAATGCTAAACATTCTCAAACCCCTTATTTCAGTCCCTTTTTATTCTTCTTTGTCAACTACATGGCTTATATTTTCTGACTTTAAAACTTGTAATTTTCTTTCATCTTGTCTAGACTAGATAGTAAGTTAAGAACCCAAAAAGTTTGAATTTCCCGCTCCAAGCTACAAGAACTTTTATTAGTCATTAAATTGTTCTTTAGCAGTAGCAGCCAATCATAGGGAGTTCAACCAGGTCAAATTGTGTGCATAAAAATAGCGGGGAAAGTCAGTCAATAGCTTTTTTGAAATATGTGGATTTAAAAGTAGAACAAATTAAATCCGCCAAGCAGGTATTTGAACAGACAGGTGGTAACAAACGTAATGAAATAGTAACATCCTCGAGCAAGAAAAAATATAATTTCCTGAGGTTTACCCTTGAGTCCTCCGGAGAAAGTCCAAAAAAGCGGCGTGACTGCGTTTCTGGAATGTGTTCGTATAATTTTATATATTTATTATGTCCAGTAGCTCCTGTTTTCCCAGAAGGCAGACTGGCTCTAACAAAAGACGGAATTTTTTGCGATTTTACTGTACATTGTACTTGTCTACTACTGGACAATTTTCTGAATTTTCTCGGAGGAAATCTTGAGGAATAGGAATGACGGGGAAAGTGGTGAAAGTAAGGATACAGATATGAATATACACATTATTAGGATAATATAATTGGATACTGGGGGAATTCATGAGGATGTGAGCATGCAATGCAACAGGGCTTTTGTATCTGGGTCCAATATAATTTAAATGGAATTTTTCGCTGCTATTGCGTTATCGCTCTACTTACAGCTTTATTCAATCACCCTAAGGTCCCAGAGACTATTTTTGCAGAAATTTGCACTGTTTTGCAAATTTTGAGTTTCTATTAGGCGGTAACTTAACAACAGGAGAAAGTAGGACGATAAATGCGATAAAACTCAGGAATTTTTGGATTCCTTTCAAATTCGTAGTAAGAACTACCCCAAAAATATTCAATGATTATGATAAAGTTTAGGGTGTTCTTCTCTGAGATATATTGTGCTTCTATTTGAATTTTAAAATGGAGGTCAAATAAATTAAAATGTCTAAAGAACCAAGTTATGTAACAATTTAATTTTAACTTGTTTTGAACTCCGTCCTTGAAACAATTTAACAAATTTTTAAATTCCCTTTTTTTCTCAGCCCATGTTCCTTTTTCATCTCAAAGGGAGAGATTTTCATTGCTCAAGAGAGATAAAACTGCCATTTACACTCACGATCAGTTACGTATTCAAGTTTTAGATAACTTCTTTAGGGTAACTTTCGTGATCAGTTTGCAAAAGAAATCGGAATTTAAAAATAGGATTTTTCCGTTTACGTAAACCCACCTTTCCCCCATTTGTATGCTAAAAGATGAATCATCCTACTTTAAGCAAAAAATTTTGCCAAACTTTTACCAGACTTTCTTTTCTGTTGCTGAAAGGTGAAAGTTGTGCAGTTTATATTTTCTGTAGAATTCATTACAAACACAACACAGTGCCGTTGTTAGTTTAATTTCATTGAAGCGTTCTCCCTTTAATCTGCTACTGTGTAACCTGTTTGATGTGTCTTTTGACAAACAAAAGGTTACAAAAATATCTCTAAGCTGTTTTCCCTTTTCTCCGGAGGAGAAAGCACAAAAGCTCATTATCGAGGTCACTAACCCATCATGCAACTCTTTTATCAAGAATTTCTATGCCAACTTCATCACCAAAGGCGTTATTACGAGAGAATCTTGAACTAGCATTTAAGACGATATAATATTATGCCATCCCCATGCAAGAAAAAGTTCAGGTAAAAAAACGATGCTCTTTTGTTGAGCATTTTTGAGCATAGCAATCAAATTTTCTTTTGATTACATCAGATATTTTTTTAGAAGAGTGGGACAAACGCGGAAGGAAGAAAGGAAGATGAAGCGAACTGTCAAGTAAGTAGGTAAAGAAAAGATGAACAGCTTTATTTTCTCTGGTGAAGAGGAAATTTCATTTTGATAATATTACTCCACCATTCTCTGATGCGAAATCGGGGAAGTAGAATCTCCCGTTATGGAAGATTCGGAATGCAAATTTTCGATTAAAATCTATTCTACTTACGAAATTCTACATTATAAAATATTACTGCCTCCCGGATTGGGAAGTTGGGATAAAACTGGAAGGCTATTCATCCCCGGGGAGTGTAGAATACAAAGTGGTCTGGTGAAAGGGTTAAAATGGGAGACTGCCTTAAGAAAAAAGGAAGATAATTGTATGGATTTTTTATTCATTCTTGTTCTCATGATTGCACTCGGTTACTTTCTTTTACTCCACGTGTGTGGTCTGGTTTCAATGTATATACTTTAGGGGAGGAAAAGTTAAAAAATTTGCACTCTTATCAAAAATATGTACCCAGGGGAACTGTAAAACGTCAGTGGTTAGTATTTCTTCTTTTCCTGGAAAAATGCAAAAAAGGGTAAGATCGTAAAAAACAAGGGAAATCTTCTGGGCATTTTCTGGTTCTTAATCTTCAAAAAGAAAAATTTTTCTCAAGTTGCCCTGCCCTGTTTCTCCTGCGGAAAGGATGGAAGTGAGCAAGTGGAGGATGAAGAATAGGTGGATGAACAAGTTGCTCATTCATTTTATTATTATAAAATGGATGAGCAGTATGCGTAGTAGTAATTTCAGAGAGAGAGACAGAATTGGGCTAACCCTTTGAATTTTTTATTATTATTCATCTCCCTACTTTCTCCTCCTTTCTTGCTCTTTTGTACGCAGAGAAGTAGAAAGAAGAAGTTTCCTTTTTATGATTATTCGAGGAATTGGGGAATATAGTGAAAGGTAAATTAATTTTCACTCTTTTTTCTTACTTTCTCCACGAGTGAAAGTCAGTGAAAAATTGGCTGTTGTTCTCACAGGACAAATAAAATTTTTGCACTTATAATAAAAACCAATATACCATTTCCTTTTTCCTTCCTCTCCTCTGCTTTCTCTAGTTTCTCTTCACCAGTTTCAATTTCAATCCTGTCGCGACTTCTCAGTGAAAACTTCAATCCAATCTGTTTTAATAAAAGATACATCGTAAACTTGTCTTTTTACTCTTTTCTAAAGAGAAAGTGGAGGACTTTCACTATCAAGTTGAGTATCTTCTTTAAAGCTCATTTGCATACAACTTTCTCTCTCTCTTTTTCGGAAAGAGAAAACTGGCTACTAATTAACATGGATTCATATACAGACACCATTAAAATTACAGAATGAGCAAGTTTTTTTGAGTAAACCCATTAAAGGAATCGCTGACTACTTAAAAACGTCATGGAACGCTTTCTCGGCTTTCTCCTTGAAGAAAAAGGAATCCTCTTCTCTCATGAAAATGAAGTGGTTGGAAGCATTTTCTTAGCTGGAGAAAGCATAATCATCATCATCATCATTTGGATTTTCAAGAGTGTGGCTTCTTCTAGCAAACGCGTTTTTATGATAAATGATTATGATAAATGTTGGAGAGAGAAAGTCGGTTTAGATGGGGGTGGTGGGAGGAAGCAGCATGAGAGGAGAAAGTAAAATGAAGAAGAGGAGGAAAGGAAATGAGTGAAAGCTTAGAGAGAAAACTGCGGAGAAAGCTGTACCATGAGGGCAATTAGATATTCTAATGAGCCTACTTGCTGGTTTTTTCGGTTGCATAGACTATAATAATAATTACTAGTGGAGAAAGCAGTGAAAGCACTTTTTTAAACTTGAGGATATTATGACGTACGGGATATCCGGCGGGTGTTGCACTTGTGTTTCATAATATCTCGGCTTTAAACATTTCCTCCATTTTAAAAACTACGTCAGCAAAAAAAACAGAAAGACACAAAGAGTTTTTATTTCACTTTTTTACAGTTCTGCTGAACAACTTGAAAGAATAATCCAGATATACTTAAAGTTATCTTGACTTGAGGATCTATTTTATTCTTTAAAACGAATACAAAACCCCTTCCTTCTTCGTTTCCCCTCTGCATTTTTTTGCATAATAAATTGGAAAAAGTTTTGAAACGCTGCATTTTCATATGTCATAATGATGGTGGCATAGACAAAGTATATTGCAACTTTTCATGATTTCTTTGCGGAAACTGTGAAATAATGTATGCATTATTTTTCCATAGGTTTATGCTTCGTACAAAAAATTATAGCCATCACAAACTATCATTCGCCAAGCAAACGATGCTCCAATATATGAAGAATATGCCATTCCCTGCTGAAGACCATGTTCTAGAACAGTGTATTTATTTTTGGATAATATTCCACTTTTCAAAAATGGGTCCCCTTTCAAATCTCAACATCAACAAACCCGCAACCACCTGCACGACCACCGTTGCCACCGCAAAATTTTACATCTGCTATAATATGTGCAGATGAAATAAGTTTTCAGACTGGTTGCCATTATCGTCATCATAATCTACTCCTTCTCCGACATACTTTCAGAAAAGCCTCCAGGATACTTTCCCTCATCACTTTCTCTAGATCCAAATGAATGAGAAGATATCAACTGGAGAAAATGGAACTTTCTATGAATCTTTTAAAGTGTGGATTTCTGTTTGTATTCGGATGAAGAGAGAAGGAGGCTTCTGACTATTTAGCAGACACAAGTCATTTCGACAGAAATGATGATTATGAGAATATGCTAATGTGTAAAATCTTCCATGTCCTCAATTATCAGAGAGAAAATTGAATTAGCTGGAATCGATGCAAAAAGACGTAGCCCGAATGCCTTGTTAGTTCTATCTTCAGGTTAGTGTGGATTCCCGGTTCACATGATAGGGAAGATTATGCATTCCTGTATAATATTCAGAGTTGTTGAAAATCTAGAGAGAAAGCTGCCGCGGCAGGCAGCAGATTGCTCAACAACTTTCATCTCCACTAAAACTCACAAGGACACAAGGCTATCAACAGCATCGGCAGATTAAGATGAGTCTGAGCGGCCACAGACTTGTAATAATAATCCTGATTAGTAGAGAAAAGGACTAAAGAAAATGAAGAAACTCATGAGAGCTTAGCAATATATGCCTTAAAACATTTACACAGTCCTCTCCATAAATCACTTTAAATTCTTCTCCGCATATAAAATCATTTGGATAAAGGAATCACACATCTGGCGGTTTCCACTTTCCCACGAAAAACAAACAGGAAATAAGAAGGGTCTGGATTTAGAGGAGCAGAAAAAAGAAAGTTTTTGTAGGGAAATCGACTTTTGTTGTTGTTACTACTACCCTGTAAACATAACTTTGTGTTTTGCAACTTTTACTGAAAATTTTGATAGCATGGCTGGAAGAAATCTAGTTTTCGTCGGGAATGGCAAACCAGAGCTAAAGCCAAGGCAACATTATTCAGTATTTTCGTCTAGAAAAGGAAGTGGACCACATTGGCATCCATTTTCTTGATAATTTTCATGTCAGATATCATGCTAAAGACTGACTTTCTCTGATTTGGGATGCTAATGTGGTCGCCTTTGCTTGTGGCAGATGTATGATTTCCAGTTTCTTGGGAAAATTTTTCACCATTTTATTGACAGGTGTTGTGAGCAGACTACATGATGATGATGATAGTGTCAGACGCTTGGTTTGGTTATGTAACATGCATCCCCCATCATCATTGGCGAAACTCACATTTAACTGGAAAAACAAAATTATTTTAAAAGACCGGCCAGAAGACCAGACTGTTCATTTTACGTGAAAAGCTTTCACAATCTTTCACAGCCGAAAGATTGCTCAAAGTTTAGCTCGAAGGAAAACTCGACTTCCAGGCATCCCACTTTTGCATTGAAGTGGAAAAACTGAGAATTATTCGGGGATGTAAGTGGTGGAAATGATTTGATATCCAGAAAAATATTTGCCAGATGCCACCTTTAAGATGAATTCTCTACAAATATTTCGATAAAAAAAACTACAAACAATATTTTCGGAGAAAGTTATACCCGCAATACTTTTATGAAAAGAATCAATGGATTATCCACCCACGCATAGAGAATTACAAACAGGGAATTCCTTTTTTTCAAACTTTTTACTCCAGAATAAATTTTATTATTATTCTTTGGAATGCATGATGATAAAATATGTTTGGGTTATAATAATTTATAATAGAAAGAATTATCAATATGTTTACATTATTTAAACCTGCAAAACATCACGACAAATAAATGGTATTCCGTCTGTATACGACATACACACATGACACACACATGCAGAAAAAATCACTTTTCATCTTTTCCTCCCTCAGAGGATCACTTGTTGTTCCACTAAACTCCTCCAAGCTCTTCCTTCAGTGATTGTATAGCTGCTGTCAAAACCTGGATTTGAGTCTGGAAAGGGGAGCGGATAAAAAAGAGCATTAGCATGTGTGGTTTCTCTGTACAGGTTATTGAAGATAGTATTTGGCTTTCCAGTGAATAGCCACATTTTTTTGGAATCCGCTTTACCTTGGAATGTTTAATTTCCAGCTCGGTCAAATCAATCAAATTCTTCTTAAATTGGACCACCCTCCGCACTTTGAAATCCACAAGTTCCTCCTTTGCTTTTGCCGACATTGCCTCAAATTTTTCGCAAGCTTCTTGTTGAGCCTGTTCAGCCTACAAATTCGATAAAAAAAGGAGAAAAAGAAATCAACTCAAAATTCCATTCCACACAACAACAAATATTTCAAGTTGGCTATACCGACTATTCACAAAATACCACAAAAATTGGATATCAGAGAGAGAAAACTTACATCCAAAACATCCATAGTCTGTCGCATCATGTATATTTTTTATCATATAAAGTGTGCAGCATGCATAACAGTTTGAACATTGCAATTTCAAATTTTGGCAGGATTTTTTTAATTTAATTTTTTTTAAAGTTTTGATAAGAACTCGTTGATTTCTACAATAGAGATTTTTCACTTACAGCACCCACTTCCCGATTTTTCGCTCTCGCCTTATCCAGATTCTTGTTGGCAGTCTCATAGTTGGCTAAACAGCGACGTCTTCGGTACAAGAGATTCTTGGCTGCATTCGAGTCTCTCATGTAATACCGTAGCGTATCAGATAACTTGAGGTCCTCATCGGAAGCCACCCGATTCTCAACTTTCTGCGGAAGAAAAAAAGGGTTAAATTAAAAACTTTTCATTGACTTTTTTTTCTCTGGAAAGAAGATTTGTGTTTGATGTAGTTTTTTTCTTGTGGTGAATAGGAGCTCTTACCCTTGCTCTTTCCAGCGCTTCCGCAACTTTCGTAAGAAACTTTTCCAGTTCATTACTATCAATGGTTGCCAACTGAAGTAACTCTGATGAGATTTTTATGTATGAATCAGCCACATTCCCGTGAAGACTTGTCATCTTGTCGGCTTTCAAAGTCGCATCTTTCAAGTGTGAATGATAATCAATCAGAAAGTTTCTCTGTGTGTCGAAAAACTCGTCGACATCCTTCTGAGTCGCAGACAAAAGCACCTCGTCTGTTGATTGTCCAAAGGATTTGATGAGACCGCCCAAAAACTCTTTCTTGTTCTTGCCTCGAACACTTAGCTGAGCTCAGAGAAGGAGACAAGATGTAAATGATTGCGGCAAAAAAGAAGAAAGAAAATAGGTAAGTTTTGCAATTATCGTCAACATGCAATTCAGCAAAAAAAAATAGAACGGAGAAAATCTTTTCAATCAATTTACCTCTCCATCATATGACAAAAATACTCTGAAGTTATGATCATTACGGAAAATCGGATGGGTTGCCAAACGCACGAGGAATGTTTCGTGCATTGCGACCGTCTTCTTGAATGTGGCCAGGTACTCTCTGCAGAAAAATCAGGATAAAACAAACATTCAAAAAATATCTAGACCAACTGACTGACATACTTTCTCTTCAAAAGAAGATGTCTTTCATCCATTCAATTTTTTTTCTGGCCGCAATTATTCATAAAACATTTCCCAATAATTTCATGGTCGACTTGAGTCGAAGAAAATGAAATGAAAACGTACGCCTCCAACTCCTGCTTCATTTTTGAAAATTCTTCTTTCGTCATATTGCCTTCCCCTTCGCCGAGCTTCTGGAGTTTCTCCCTGGATGAATCAAAATCTGGCCGTTGTGGTGCAGGTGGGATCTGTGGAGAAAATAAAGAAAAAAACCACATAAGTAGAGAAACAGGATTTCAGTCAGGTAGACATCTAAGCCAACATCATTAAAAGCCGTCTCGCTTTTCTCCTTCTGGTTGAAACCGATCCAACCGAAGCAGAAAGGAAATTCTTCTAGCTGGCCAGATACACAGGAGTTCCCAAACTCATTCGGGGAGTAAATGAGCCATAAATTCTACTTATCCTCCATCTTCCCTTCACAATATTATCGTTTTAAAACAGTCGGAATAAGATGAAATGGAAACTTACAATGTAGCCAGCATACTCTTCATTCTCCTCGAATCGATCATGGAGCCACACAAATTCCTCATGTTGACGGACCACAGAGAATTCCGGCTTTTCGAATCCTTCAAGAGTGGTCTACAAGAAGCAAAACAATATATTTCATTAAAACAGATGTAATTTTATTTTTTAGCTATATTTTTAATACTAATAATTTCTCTGCTTACTTTCGTATGAACAGTGAATTTCACTTTTTCCCGTTCACTGAGCGCATCGGAGATCTCGACGACCAGGGTGTTCTCCTGCAGTTCCCAGTCAGACCTTCCCG
>JAQIXX010002923.1:0-21950 GCA_034700605.1 Willowsia nigromaculata
GACGGACAGACAGACATTTGCCCACCCCCCACCATCATTCTCAGAAAGTACCAGTTATCACTGGCACTTAATAACAACAAGGAGGGTAGGATTATGACGATACAGATCTACATGTGATATCCCTTGTTAAGTATCAGGTAATATGCTTCATTGCAGAATCTCGTTGCAAATAGCATGTCATGTCTACTTTTAAACGCAGAAGTAACTGAAACATTAATTTGAAATTCTGAAGCAGTAGTCGTTTATTATTGGCTCACTGTTCATTCAAAGTTTGAAGGAGGTCATACGCACGTACAAGTTGGGAGAAAGGTTGTAACCTCATTTTTTGTTCTTCTGTTACTTATTACCGGAAAACAGTATTTTCACTTCCATGACAACCATCTAATTACAACTTCACAACAACGATGTTGTTCATATGCCAAGCAGAGGATAAAAGTATGTCATTTCATAAACTGTTTACTTCCACCATGTATCTATTTTTTCAAACTATGCTCCCAGCAGCCCAGCACAGGTATGGTACGTAAAAAAACAACTGAGAAAATAAACTTCTTTATGCGAAGCTTCAGTCACGAGGAATTCAACAATGTGCATAAATAAACAAGGATTTGAATGATTTCTAACTTTATAAATGTACGCATACCATTCCTGTGACAATTTTCTCTAATCGTTGACAGCAGTTAGATGTCATAATAGTAAATTACCCAGACCCAGACAAGAAAAGTTAAGATGACAATCAAACTTAAGAAAATTCTCTTTTGAGAATGCAGTTTTTGTAAAAGCTTTCATTTTCAAAATTGCAGAAATAGTACAATATAACATTGAAGTTGCTATCTTTGATCTGTATTCGTGAAATACATATTCTTCAAAATTATCATTCATTTATTTACCAACGTCTTAGCAGACATCTTGCATATGCTAACAAGCCATAGCGGGGCTTTTATTGACACCCACATTATCCCATTTTCTGACTCAACATTCAACGCGTGTCCCTTTCAACAAGTAATTGCCTGTTAGCCTCCTGTTTCCTCCTTTCTTCATCATTGTTCTCATTGAGCATCGTTATAAATTATCGACAACTGGGGTTACGCGCATTGAGCAAGTGAGATACAGTCAGTGTAGCTATATATGCACGAAGTGAACGAGCATACCTACCTAAATAGAAACATTTGAAGTTTAGATGAATCAATGAATCATGATGTGCAAAGCCTTCTTTCCACGTTGTTATCATTCTTGCTCTTTTTATATTTTCATTGCTATTAAAACATCATTATTTTGATGTTCATCTTTCTCAGATTGGCATGCAATGTAGCATTTTTCTAAAAGAGCAAATGCGATCAAATATCTTTCGTCGTGAATGACATGTTATACTTCACTTTACATTAGTTTCATATAAATGGGCTAATTCTCTTCTCAATTTGAAAAGTAGAGTAAATTCTTCCGTCGTTTTTAGAAAAAATGGCACACCTTGGTTAGATTATTAGTTGAACAGTAAGAGTTCTGGTTTTAAAAAGTATCAAGTAAATATATATAGCATGTGATAAAAACAGTCGTGATCTTGAGCAGTAGTAGGGCAGATCACTACTTTCATTGAAAGACTGGTACGATAGAATTGAGAGAAAAAAATACTTTTGGTTTTTGAAAACGACCAAACGATGACGAGAAACGATGCAAAAGCCAGTTTAACAGGTATCTCGTTTTTACAAGATTCATTGTTACATGCTTCGCTTGCATATATAGGTATATATACTGAATGCAGTTTCATCTAATAGAAATATAAGTAGTGATAGAAAACGAACGAGACCCATATTTCAAATCTGTTGTTGTTGTTGTTGCTTTAATATAATGATTTTCATGATGATCATCACACACTCACAAGGAGCCAGTCGTCGGCATCATAAACAAGACTGGTTTCAATATCCACGCATGCAGAGATGTACCCTGCGTTGCGTAGGTACATTTATTTGATTCTTTGGGGAAGAGACCTTTAAAACGGATAGGTGCGTTGTTGTTGCCAATGTAGTGACATTGAAGAAGTGAATAATACACTCGGTTTTTTATTATTACTGCAGCCCCTTCTGACTTTCCTTCATTCCGTTGTTATCATCACAACCAATGTAACAGATACCATATCTACCTGCTTGCTTGCCCACACGACAATTATTGTTCTTGCAGCAAGTAAAACTTGTCTTTAGATTGGCACAAGCACAATAATAATATTCCCTCATCAACATCATCATCATCATCGTCACCACCGTACAAAGATATTATTCATCATACCTAACAAACCAATTCTTCAGTTTCCTTCCCTGTCAACCCTTTCGCTCTTTTAACACGGAGTGCTGTCCATCCGGCTGAATTTTCCTTTGTAACATAATATTAGCATTAACACCCCCTACATATCTCCGTCTGCAGTTCAGTGCTTGAATTCATAAATAAAAATGCAATTTTTTTTTCTCGGTGAACCGGCCTCAGCCGACACCTCCGCTATACCACCTTGATAATATTATGATAATGCACGTAATGAATGATAGCGAGGAACAAACCCTAGACTATCAATCTGGCATTTTTTCTTGTCGAGGAAACTGCATGAATAGCTCAGTTCCTTGAAATATACAATACAAATATCGTAGTGGTTACGTAGCATTCTAGTATTGTGAGTAATTTAATTGTGATATACGATAAATTACATAGCTGAGGATAGACATCACTACATTCAGCTTTGTATGAATTGTTTAGAATTTTCAAAGGAGTGTCAACTACCAGCCTCCTCGGAATAATCTAATTCATATCAAATCTCAGTACAATGTATCCTACAGTTTGGCGTGCAGAGGTTGTAGAAATATTATGCACTGTCTTGTTCCCGGGTTTAGCATTATATAAGAAGTATTTGGAGAGAAGGAGAGAATATTATGAATGATGATGCATTATTTATGCGATGTTGTTTGATTGAAATTCTAATTAATGCAAATTTAGGGTTGTTCTTTAACATTATTATTGCCTTACCATCCGCCACGTACCGTAAGTAAAAATGTAAAAAACATTGATATGTACGAAGGTAGGGATGGAAATGAATAATAAGCTGATTTAAAACTTGCAAATAATAACAAGACTTTTGCCTTTGAACTCTTTGAGAGAAAATTCAAAATGTTACGGCACAGGCACATCATTATACTCAATAAACAGTACGGTACAAAAAGTTTGAGACAGGTCTTTGCTTACAAAATCCAGAGGAAAGGTAGAAAAAGGTTTTAAAAGAGGTATAATATTTATGTATTTCCCAACAACAAAGGATTCTGGTATTAAATTTATAGCAATTAAGGAAGAATGCACAGCTTATTTTTTATGTCTACATGCGCTGCCTATATTACTGCTTTGATAAATTAGTGCCAAGCGAATTAGTACAAATTCTTCGTTTGATTTACTACCGTTGCTTCCCATTGTCACTGACGTTTTTCCCTTCATTATTCCTACTACCAAAGTGAATCCGTTTCAATATTAGCATTCTAAACCCACGTCAACTCTCCTCCCGATACATGCAGAGACCCAGGAGATAAAAAGAGACCTTGAAAAACTCATTAAAGGAAGGGAGCAACCACACACATAGCTTGGGTGTTGGGGATAAGAAGTATGACACAATACCTCCATCACAATTGATTTGTCAGAAAGGAAAAAATAATTACAAGAGAAGGCATGAGTTGACTTGCAATCTCGCAAACTCCTCCATAAGCAACGCCTACAATATTACATCTTACATCTATAGATGACAGCACAGAGCAGGAAAGGGATGATGATATAATGTGCTTCGAATGTTGATCTATGCGGAGGTGCACATACAACTGCAGAAATCTTTCGCTCTTTAGAAGATGCTCATTTGGCAGTAGTCATTTCAAGGATGCTGGATATTTTGTAGCTAAACGTGTGTTTGTACTGATGCACACAACTCGTGTTACTATTATTTTTATTGCGCACGAACAATTGTATCATAGCTAATTTCATATATTACTACAAAGAAGTTAATTATAATCGCAACTGCCAAGAATGACAACGCTATCATGAGTATCATGTTATTCTATGCCATTTAACACAACGAACCACTTACTAACGATCTATATTATCACTGCTAAATATTTGGTCTATTCTATTGATGTATTGAAGGAGAAGGGTATAATGCATATCATATGAGCTGTGGACGCCATAATATTTAAATGCTTTGAACTTGACTAGCTCCTTAAAATCGCACGCATAGTCAACACTCAATCATCAAACTTTGCAACACACCCAGTTAATTTAGGCAGTTTGACAGATGTTTAAAAGGCAGTTACATTTGATTTTTTGTCAAAAACGAACCAGTAGTATCTTAATGAGGTTACTTCTTGTTTTTCCCCATTCTTTTTTATAGAACAAGCATTTTTCTCCTCATCGGTCATCATTTATTATAAAATGCATTAAACTGCATTGCTCCAGCTCTCATAATATCATGCAAGCCATATTCAGCAAATTTTAAGCCTGAAGGTTGCATTCAATTGCGACAGTGCACAATTCTATTTTTATCAGACTGGGTGACAGATCCTCCCCAAAGTTTTCTTTATCCATCCATACAATCTGTATTACAGATTCTGTAACAATGAGCACTTAAAATGGAATCAAGAAGGCGAACGCGACAAGTATGCACCAGTCAAGTAATATTATGCAAAAACAGCTATTTTGTGATGATAAGAAGTAGTTAAAGAGCATCAAGAAACCTTTGTCAGCAAATTCAAAAGGCAAGTTGAAAAAAATGTATTGCATTATTGTAGCTTGCTTGAAAAGTGTGCCTGCTTACTTAAATGAATTGTATACTTTGCAACGGACACACCCAATCAACTCACAGTGAGAAACACTCAATTTTATACAACTTGTCTCTGAGAGTATTATTTATAGAATGTTAAACATCTCTCGATCCCTCTACCTTTAGATGGAAGAATGAGAGTAAACATGCGACTGGCTTCCTATATCTATGGCACCGTTAAAAAGATAATATTATGCCTTTGAGACAACCTAGCCCGAGCATCGTTGAAATATCTTGTTCAATTGTTACTTGTAAAATTTATTCATCATCGCATCGCACTGTCTACACTCTAAATATTAGAGGCAATCCAACAAGTGAAAGAAATCATAGCGACATGATCGGAAATTGTTCACAAATAATGAAACGAGTCATTTATACACTCCATCAAAACTATACTTCAATCAAGTCATCGGTTGAGCTTTAGAAGCTTGTGCACATTTAATTCGTGGATTTATTCAAAAGATGTTTTGTCTTCGTCATGACAGTATCAGAGGGAGAGTGATAGGAACTTAACAATCTGCATGTTTGCAAGAGCAGTCGAAGGAGAGACAGAGAAAAACACGAAGTTACCGTGTTTGTCAACGACACTTCCTTCAAATATTTGGATCTATTGTGTGCAGAACGTTAAAGGGAGATTCATTTGGCAACAACAATACGTTCGATGCATGCTGTACGCTTATTACCTTCACAGAAGAGGCTACATGACTGAATAAAGGATTCATGAACATGTACCCATGCATAAATTACATTTCGCCGAGCGAGACTAAATTCCTTGCATAAAACCTATAAAAAGATACCAGGCTTGAGCTGTTGAAGTTGTTGTTAGGGAGGGAGAATGTCAGTTAAGTTGAATTGAGTACTTGACGAGGAGAATCGCAAGCCATAAATATGTGTTCACAATTATAGCACCAAACCATCCAACCAACAATGAGGGGTAGCTCTTGTGAGCTTGTAGTACAGAAGAAGGGTTAAACCATTTTTTTGAAAATGCCATAGAGTTTAATGGTGTGGCGTAGTTGGATATTATTGTGTTTGAAGTAGAAAATAAAATGACAGTTGCTTGCTACTGATAACCTTATATTATTGTTAACAAGCATAGTCCCGCAATACTGTACGGGAATCGTTGCCAATATAATAATGCATACTTTCATAATTTATATTTATATTGAAATGAAATGCGTTGAGAATCTGGCGGAACCAAACAAAGCAGTAAAGCAAAATCACATTCCATTTTTTGTAATGAGCAAATTTTGCTGGTGGCATTTTACGAGATTACCATGCCGCATATTAATTGAATCATGGTAGAATCACTGCAAAAAAATTATGTTTATTGAGGCACAGCTATAAAAGCAGATTAACAAAAGTTTGAAAGCATGAAGTTTCTTTACGCCCGTCCGTCTCAACATGCATACTTGCAATATGATATTTATATAAATGCTTGTTTCTTGATATTTTTGGTATTGCTGCAGCAGCTTTTGTACATCAGTTATTTCTAAAATATTTGAACAAAGTAGGCCTTAGGACAAAATGCTTTGTTAGATATTTATTTTTATAGCTGCACAAGTGACATGCACCCAGTTTTTTGCTATAATTTTGATTTTGCTTAAAGACTCAACTTCATTTGATACACCCATAAGTGGAGAATTTATATTCATAATGTATCCTTTTATGATTTCCCTAATGAATTTATAGCAAAATTTACCATGAATATTATATATTTCGATATACGATACCCACAAGTAGTGATAGGCTATTTTCACAGTAGGAATGTCTTTTGCAAGCAGTTTTGTGCCCCTTAACATTACCTACCTGAGTGGATTGTGAGACTTTCAAAACAATGGTTTTCGATTTGGTTGGAAATTCATTTACAACGCAAATGGAATATTAAGATTGCTCTACAATTTTCAAGCACACCTGATATTTCCCAGTTATCATATCATCATCAGAAATGTTGGAAAGCGTATATAATGGTTTAATTACCAGCTAATGTTTTCCTAATCCAATACTAGGTAAAAAATAAAGTTTTTTGTCAAATAAATAGTAGGATCGACATCCCATGGCAAACAGGATGAATTGAGAGTGAATGAAGGGTTTATCAAATGCGATCAAAAAATTTCTCGCAAAACTTCTTAGATGCTTTCTGCCCTCACCACTAATGATAAATGCATTAATAGCTTGTAAACCTGTTTGCGAACGAGCACACTACTGAGCTACACTTTTGTAAAGTTGTACGGTATGCACCAAAGCAAATTTTTTGGCCTCACTTTTACAAAATGTCTAGAGTAATTTATCTTTTAAGAAGAATCAACGAGGTCACTTTCATCCTCAGTCAGTCAAGATTGCTAGATGACGAGTAGAAATCGTTCCTTACAATCACCCCAACAACGCCACAACAATCATCACTGAATCCACCGGCAAAACTTATATCTCATGTATTGTTGCACATTAGGTTAAAATAAGAGTGGTATATGGTGCAAGCCTACTTACATGCACTAGTATTATCAACCACCATACCAAACGACAGTAAGGCAAAACCAGCAATCGGTAAACTGCTTATTATTTTTTTTACTTTGTAAAGTTGAAGATTCAGTTGCAGTGACTTTTTAAACCAGAGCAAAAACACAATCAGCCACAAAGCCAAATGTTGGCAAAAACGCAATATGAAATGAAAAAGGAAATTCAATGACTTTTTTCATTGAAGAATTTTTAAAATGCATCAAATGGAATTTTGAAGAATGCGAATATTGCATTTGTATGGTATCATTTGGCAGCAGCAAAAATTGAGCATCTTGATAGAATGGCTATGAGTACAAAATATCAGAAATCATTGGTAAATAAAATGTATCATGAAAGTTTTCCTTTCGTTTCATTTCAACAGAAAAACTATTAAAAATAGGAAAATTGTATTTTATTGAACCAATTAAAATCTTTAGATTGAAAGCATTTGTGATGAGGGCTAAGTATGTGTATTTGACATGCATTTCAAATTCCATATCAATTATAATAAAGTTTACAAAACACTGCATAGATAACTGTCATTTCTCATAGTTTTAACTGAATGTCTTGATTAATGAACAAAACTTTTTGACTTCATTGAAAACTAAAAATCTTATTTCTACACTCTTTTTCTTTTTCATCATTTCCAACTTTATAGTTGCGTTTTATTTACCACGAGTAAAAAAAGTCAGTAAAATGCCAAAAAATGAATTCGATAAGGATATTTTCTTTAAAATTGGAAGATCAGTGTACCCGTAGAGACGAAAAGGTAAGATTAAAGCTGCGAGAGCATTTACAGCAAACATGTGGCCCAAAATAAATTGTTAGAAATTATGAAGTTAATACTTACCACATTTTAACTCGCTGGTGCTTCCAAGCACCTAAGCGGTTATAGCACTGCTCCTCGAAACCTATGAAAGAGAGAAAAAAGAATCATATAGTCATTATTCAATAGAATAGACATTCTAAGATAGTTGGTAAGTCGAAAGGAAAAGGGGTGGATACATGATCTGATCAAGATGAGATGTCCCTTTACTTTCATTGCCATTTGCCACAAAATCATTTTGATCATACAATACATCCATGTGTGCCAATTCATTTGTATGCTTAGCTTCCAACCCTTTGGTTTTTATGCACCCTCGCGACTAGGTATTTTTGCTACACTGACATGCGAAATCTATTTCTGGTGTCGTTTACGGCTTGATGAACTGCTCATAATATTTTATCAAGGTAGAACAATCTGGCTACGTCCTTCTGGCAGTCAATGAGACATGAACGGTATCAATGAAGTGGTATAAAACGTTCAATATTTAACTTTCAATCGATTTAGATTGCTTTGACGGATGACAATGTATGTTTTAGACAGCAACCATACAAATCTATACCATGGTACATGGGTAACAAATTTTTTCATAAATCTGTTTTTAAAGAAGGACGTTTAGTACACTGTCATTAGTTTGTATTATTCGAATACAAAATTGCTTTATACCTCAACTTTATGCATTACTTATTCTACCATCTGAATTTATTTTATGCTCTTATGAAACTGTCAATCTCGTCAGTTTCCATCTTCATTAATGTAAAACGTGCATTCTAGGAAGAGCGAAACTCTTTGGAATTTAGTGCACTATAAGCGTGGCAAAAACTCCATTCATAAATCAAATAATTAAAGTTTATGATTGGACTTACTTGTAAAACTCGTAAACACGCTCAATGTTTATTACTTGAGTTTCATACGGATTAATTAGGAGCTTAATGTTTTTTGAGAATTATGAGCACATAAATATGCATAAGATATACAAGTGTACATTTTATGAAGATCAATTCATATATGCACCTATACATTAATTATGCAAGCTTTGAAGATAGAAATGTGATTTTTGTACCGTTTCAAAATAATTAAAGATTATGGTCTATAGGATCTTATGCTTCAGTTGACACAGTGGAAAGTGTTAAGATAATTATGCCCAAAGCTATTTCCTAAATGTACAGTTGCTTGTGTTTCGCATAGTTTCCATTGCACCAGGAAGCTTTCCAAACATACTTAGTTCCAGTTCCATTCCCATCATTACTCCTCTTTGTGTTTCACTGAAATTATAAGGAGCATTTAGCTAGCAAACGCTGCTGCAGCATAAATTAAGAAACGCGAGTATGACTTGATTTTATATTAATTCTTTAATGAAAATTAACAATACGTGAGTGAACCTGAGTTCATAATCAATCTGTGGATTGTTACACATAAACTATGCAATCAGTAAGTGTCGGCTAACTTTTTGCATGCAATGTGAACACTTGCTTGTACTTATAATTAGCATTTTCAAGGTTTAGTGATATGAAGAACAAACAACACATTGCATAATGAAATATTGATGTACCATTTGATCCCACTGATAACTTAGGTTACTCTGCGCGTTAATTCTTAGGCAGGATTAAAATATTTTTAGTCATCTCTTATTGTTACCTATCATACACGTGTTTCTTGCCTAATGAAACACTTTACTTTGTTTATCATGTACACACATTAAGATCACCGCTTACGTGTGCAGTATGAGAGTTATTTAACAACAACACTGAAGTACCTGAAGATGTGCTCAGTATACAATTCAGATGATAAATATAAATCTTACGCGAGCGAAAAAAATAGGTCATGTGGATGAAAAACACGGTTATATTGCCATTTGCCACATTATATTCCTAGAAGCCGACGTCATTTTAGTTTTTAAATTCCACGTCTGTCTGTGCTAATTTAATTAAAACTTGATTCTGTGAGTAGTTTAGAAAATTCAAATGTAAAGCAAAAATTTGTTTTTCTCAAAAATATTTGAACCCTTAATTTGTCAAAGTGTAAGAAATCGGTAACATTTCTAGTGCAAATTCTGAAGAAGAAAAAACTGCTCCAGTTGCTTACTTATCATTTACAAAGTATATACCAAGCCCTTATCTTATCTTCATTAATTGTTACCGTTCATTCATTTGATAGGAATGTAGTGCATCGTATTTTATTATCTCATACCACGCGTATGCCTAATTTTTGACATCGTCACTATAAATTTTGCTTACACGAAGTTCATATAATTAGAAATTTACAGAGCGTGAGACAAAATCTTCAGAAGTTGCTTGCTCATCGAGCTTAATTGCTTTATGAGGTTTGAGCCATTTTGGCTGACTTAATATTTTCTTTCCAAGTTTGTGGCTATTCTTTCTTCAAACCAAATATTACGTTTCTAAGCGAATGCAAGATCTTAAAACCTTTTCACGGGCAAACCGTTTAGCACAAGCCAAATTTTGATAAGGTTTATTTTCCGACCAACTAACATTGTAATTGCATCACAGGAGGCACTTATTAACGAAACATATTAGGCATGCAATACAATATGAAAGATAAGTTTTTAATAAAAGGAACATCGGAATGGAGCCTTAGCACCTTTTGTACGTAACTATGAGAATACCAATATCACGATCACTTTTATTTTAATTTTTAATGTTACGTTTTCTGCATAAAAAATAGTAGCCTTGCCTACAGGTAATTTAGAAAGGTGTGTGTAGTAGAGCTATTTCGATTTCGTTCATTTTTACTTTTTTATTGTTCAACCTTGATTCCTACAGAGCTTGCTGCTGCTTTTATTTTGATTATCATCATCACTTTTGAACCAACACCAAAATTATAGTCAATATTTTTCATAATAATAAATACATGTTAACAATCATAGGTTTCTTGTAAGTAGGTGCATTATTTATTTGGCTGTGTCAGTCCTTTAGGGTGGGTGATAATAAATAAGATATTTAAGTTTCTTTAAAACGATAAGTTTTTATCATAATGAGGGGTTTCTACCTTTGCTTCTGTAGCATTGGTAGATTGTTAGTAATCATATTGATGTGGACCATTAATGTATGTTCTTTTACTATTTATTTAAGATTACTTAACCTTTATACGGTTCCTGTAAAGCTCTGTGCCAAATCATACAAAATTGGGCCAGATATCAAATCATAATTGTGCACCATGAAATAATAACATTGTAGATTTCGGAAAGATACGATCCCGACCAGCATTTAATTTTAGTGCGCTAAATGTTTAGGAACTCAACTTGTTGCAAAGTACAAACTGCAATCAATAAAAAATTACTATTGTTTCCAAAACTTCATAGATTGAGGCAATATTTTCATAATTTTCACTCCTCAGTCTAGAATAAATATTTTCCAGTTTTACTCCTGGGCATGAGTGATTGTGAAGAAGTAATGTAAAAATCGTATAATATTCTACACCCCATTTATTTTGCGATAAGAAAAGGTTGGAATTACGGTACTTTTTGTAGTGGTATATGTACCTACATTCAGCTAAGCATACTTCGCTCCTGAGAATGAAAAAAATCAAATCTAATGTCTTGTAAAATCTTGCCATGTCATGCCAAGCCATAATATTCACCCACTTAAAACACTAAAATGCATTTTCGCGTAATAGTCATAAATATGCTTGCACAGAAACAAATGCGTACAAGGTTTAATTGATGGAAATTAGTAGTTCAGTCAGTTGCGGTTTCAATCCATAATAGTGCTGAACTATCCCAGATAGACAGAAAATCCCATTTCATGCCGATAACAGTTGGGAAGCCAGGGAAACGTTCGGGAATGGGAAAAATGCTTCGTTCCCAAATCAAATATGGTTGCTTTCTTTTCCCACTTTCCCGTTTTCCCGAGCATGGGAAACCAAGCGACCTTCCCGTACAAATTTTGTATCTGACTAAGTTGGGTAAAACACCGCCAAATTTCATGCATCAAATCTGTACATTTTGCTGCTGGTAGGTAAGCACCGTTTTTCCAAAGTTTTCCCATGCATAAAAGATACATATAATGGTTGCGTAACTCCCATTGCGAACATTCCCAAATTCGCACTATCATATGGACATATTCACCATCGAGTCTTACATTTCCCCTTATTGTACAGGAGCGTTTATTAAAGAAAGGAGGGTAGCTAAAGCAAAAAAATGACTAGCATCAGCAGAAACCAATCTACACATTCCATCTCACTCGTTCATGACTTCATGATTAGAGTCTTTCGGTTTTTGTCGTCTCGTGTCTAAATTGATTATTAATCAAATAGTTCGGTCTCGGTAGTTCAAAGATACATTTACGTTTCATATTTCGACAGTAGTTTGGTTTAAAGTTAATTAGAATTTTAATTCGGGAATAGCGTACAAACTACAAACATTGTGTTTGCATTTGCTAAATGCAGGACTAGCACATTGTGTGTTTGTGTTTATATTCCAGTTTAGGTAAACATGTCTGCCACCAATTCAAATTTATATAGCATTGTTAGCTTTGTAAATGAGCAAGATGTGATTTCCCTCATTCCATCAAGTTGGCTGTCTCAGGATGAAAAAGAATGCTACTGGCCACCATTCCCTGCTAGTACTGCAATTAGGAAGTGCAAAGCTCCTTCTACAAACTGGAGCACCGTGCCTGTAGATTTAATTGAAAAGGGAATAGGTAACCGCCAATTACAACTAAGAGTCATGCATCTCATACATTAAACAAATAATACAACAAAACATGTCAGTAACTAGTGCTCGGTTATTAACATTATACAGAGTCGTTTGAGAAGGGTAGGCGTCATCAAATACGAGCAGAGGACGATCTCAAACTCCAAACAACTGATGCTGAAACACCAATTGGGCGTCTGAGAAGCAAGCAGAAGCCAAAACATCAGCCTGTCAAAAAGAAACCCCGAATTCAGCTGCAATATCAACCCGAAGAGAATCCGTCTTCTGATGAATCTTCACTTTCTTCATATCAACCACAAAGTGACGATGACGCTGAATTATTAAAAAGATTGGACGGTGAGATTGAATACTTATTAAATTAATAGTTAGTAATGTTTAGTGTAATGCTGCAAGCAATGTCTAATGCATTGATAATGAATTTGTCTCCAGATTTAAGAAAAGGCAATGAATCATCTCCACTCGTGACAGAAAGAACAAGTGTTCTATCGGATCCCAATCCAACCGATGCGGTGATTAGCGAAGGTTACTTTATTTCAAATGCCGAGATCACCTCTGTTAATGAGAGGCTCAAAATTTTGGAGAATCGACAGGAAGGTAGGGCGGTTTACAATTTACAGGAATACATAAACATTTGAGTAGACAAGTAACAAATTGTCGTTGAATCTTTATGATTTATGAACAGCATTTGAGAGAAGCGTACTGACTGCAATTACTGGAATCAAGGCAGACGTTAAAGAAATTTTACTGTGGACCAAAAGTAAAACTTCTGACAACCAAAACCAGCTGGAAAACCATATTCCCTTTGAGTTTCCATTGAAAACTCTCAAGGAACTTCAGGATATCGAAAAATGGCTTGAAGAGGAGGAAACACGAGTGAAACTGGTAATTTGAGTTCTTTTGGCTATTCAGTTAATTTTGGTGGTAATAATATAAAATGATTATTCATCATTTTCTACAATCATGTGGACAATTGTAAGTTAACTATGCTCACATTTTTTCAAGGTGTGGTACTGCTCAACATTTGGAGGGTCCACGGTTGGAAAAATCGTGCGGGTAATTCTGGCAAAGCTTTTCTCACCTGAATTGGCTCGAATGATTAATTTCGTTGGAATCAATGGGAAAACTGAGTTTCGTACACTACGAATTAAGGAAGTGATTAAAGGTTCGGAAATTTGTTATTTTTATGTTACTACTGAGTTTATATCCAAGATTAACTGTGTATCTCTGTTCTGATTTTTCCAGAGTCTACCCGAGCCAACCCAAATAAGTCGAAGGCTACCGATTTTGAAATTGACCAGGCTATCAAGAGGTGGTTTCAAAATTCGAGGGATTTAGGAGGCGGACGTACCACAAGAAAGCCACAGTCGAATGTCATCGAAGAGGTCTAAAAGAAGAAAAATTCAGATTGAAGTCGATCATCAAATTGAATACATCAGAAATCAGTGCAACAATGTAGCTTCTAATGATTGTGTGACAAATACAATAGTTAATAGTGTTTACTCATTAGATAGTAGTATAAATGTGGATGATTGTGTAACAAGTTTAGCTGAGGATGTATCGCCTAATGAAGTATTGCCTGTTAGTAACATAAATAGTAAAATTAACGAAATAGCCTCTGAAAATTTAGATATTAGGGATAATAACAGTTTAAAACAGAAATTAGCTGAGTGGGCTGTTAAGTTCAAGGTTAGTCACGTGTCCTTGTCAGACCTATTAAAATTACTTCAGAATCATGTAAATGAGGATCTTCCTTCGTGTTCTAAAACTCTGTTACAAACACCAAGAAATCTAAATGTGTCTCTAGTTGAGGGTGGTAAATACTATTTCTTTGGGTTAACTTCTCAGATAAGAAAAGTAATTGAAACTGGTAAAATTGATAGATTTAGATTTCCAAAACATAGTTCAGACACTTGCAATTTGATTTCTCTTTCACTAAGTACTGACGGAATACCGATTTCAAAGAGTGCAAATACGTGTATGTGGCCTATTCTTGTCATAATAGACCAAGCTAGATGTGTAGGTCCATTATTAGTAGCTCTTTTCTGTGGCGAAACAAAACCGGTATCAATAACTGAATTTTTGAAACCTTTTATAATCGAGCTTCAAGACCTGATACTTTCAGGCATTCACGCAAATTCCATTCATTACAAAGTAAAAATTAGTTGTATAATTGCAGATGCTCCTGCAAGAAGTTTCGTAAAATGTATTAAAGGACATACAGCTTATCATGGCTGTGAGCGGTGTGACGACGAAGGAGAGTATTATAAAAACCGTGTAGTGTACTCATCTGTAAGTTCGTCTAAAAGAACAAATGATAGTTTTCGGTCACAAAGGGACGAAGATCATCATCACATATCAGGTGTTTCTCCTTTTCTAAGTTTAGAAATCGATATGATAAATGATTTTGTGTTAGACTACATGCATCTTGTGTGCTTAGGAGTAACTCGAAAATTGTTGTTTATATGGCTATCAGGACCTCTTGATGTCAGACTATCTAGTAGTTTAGTTAAACAAGTTAGCGAATCTCTAAAAAATTTGTCATCTGATATTCCTGTAGAGTTTGCAAGGAAGCCTCGGTCATTGATTCATGTAAATCGGTTCAAAGCAACTGAGTTCAGACAATTCTTGTTGTACACAGGTCCTGTTGCACTGTTTGGAAAGTTAAAAGATAAATATTATAATCATTTTATGTACCTTCATTGTGCATTGAAGATTTTATTGTCAGACATTGCTTGTAAACAGGCTTACAATGACTTGGCCAAGTATTTACTTGAAAAATTTGTTTTTAATGGAAAACTACATTATGGTCAAGAGTTTTGTATTTATAACGTGCATAATTTATTACATTTAGCTGATGATGGTTTACAATATGGTAATTTGGACACAGTTAGTGCTTTTCCTTTCGAAAACTACATGCAAGTTCTCAAAAGTTATGTTAGAAAACACCACTTAGAGCTTGAACAAGTAGTTAACAGAGTATTTGAAGAAAATTTATTTAACAAGACAGATATTGCAATACCAGAAGAATCTCGGAAACCATTTATTAAGAAAGAAAAAATTGTGTTCATGAAATTTGTACTTAGCTGCAAAAGAGGAAATAATTGCTGTCTTGATCGATTTGGGAGAATATTATGCGTTCGAGTTTTTAATGGAAGCAAAGCTGAATGTTATGTTTTAAGTAAACAAGATGTTAGCTGGTATCCTATTCCAAGTAGTTACATTGGTGTTTATGCTGTTAAGTTTACTAATTGTAAAGAATTGATTGATCCCAGTGATATTGTGGATAAATGTGTACTTATTAAATTTAAGAAAAATCAATACATATGTTATAGTTTAAATCTCAAATAAGCAATGTAACGATTGAGAAATTAATTAATAAATATTTGTTATAATTCGTCCTTGAATCGCTTATATTGAATGCATTTTACTATCATAATATAGCTGGGAAATCCTAATATAATGCTTGCATAAAATGGTCGGGAAACGAAACTTTTCGGCTTAATTTGGGGTTGCGTAAAACGAGTGGGAATGGTTCGGGAAATGTTGTCGATTTCCCTTGCATTTACCATTCGTTTTGTGCGATTTAAATGGTTGCTATAAACTGTGCGGGAAGGCCGGCCATTTCCCTACTAAAATAGATTTTCGCTTCCCGTACCGAATTTGTACATTCTGGAGGGTTTCTGTCTATCTGGGATGTAACTGAAAGAAAGCATGAGAAAAAATTACTGAGCATCATTGCTATTGTAATATTTTGAAAACGTTAGTGTGAATGAAAATGAGTACCGTGTACCGTACCGTCGTATTCAACTTCAATATTGTACAATTGACTCTCTTTTTTATGCATAAATAAACAATTGCAGCAATTCTACGAATGCATGAGGGGAAACGGGCGAGAGCAACAGATGAATACGAATACAATAATACGTATTGAAGGCATTGAAGCAACATAACAGGGCAAGTTTTTAATTGCAGTGTAACGCAACCCTTGTTTTTATGAGGGTGATGAATGAGAAACGTGTGAAAGTCTGTTTTTCTTTTTCTCTGTAAATCCGTTGTGTTGCAATTGCAGCACTACGGTTTCTAAATGCATGCACAGTTTATATCATCTTTTACTATGAGAAAAACATGGAAGCTTTTATCTATGTATTTTACCTTTGGTATATGTATATCGGGCAACACTTATGTTAATCGGATAAATATTATCATTTTGCAGTTTCAGATTTTTAAATGACAAAATGCGAACAAATCGTTGTGCATTAGAATTTTTTACATACTATGATACGACACGACACGTAAACATTTATAGCAATTTGTTAAACGTAAAATGGGCAAATGCAAATATACTTTACTTTCAATATCATCATATTCCACTATTCCACTCCCCTTGTCCCCACCATTCGAATTCCTCCTCATCAACAAAGGACAGACAATAGACAGAGCTGAAAGAATAAGTATCAGATAGTGAATGACTTCAACTCTTCTTCAGCTGCAACGAATTCTGAAAGAGGGTGAACTAAACTGCATACAATTGTTCAATTGAGTGACTAGTGTAAAGGTACAAAAGCAACCATCTTCCGCCACTCTATGGCACTACTACATATCTATCAAAAATCTCATATGAAACTTAATATTTTAACACTGCGTGGTGTTGCTACCCCTTTCTGAATCACAAAGACGTGATAATAGAAAATTGGCTGGAAGCTGGAATTATTATTACCTACTCTCTATGTTAAGTAATACTGAGCACAAACTCGCAAACTTTTGTGTGTAATGTAGTAGATATTAAAGCATTTTGAGCTTTTACTATTATAAATTTTGTTGTAAACACCATCGTATCATTTCATAAATCCATCATTGTCATCAGACCAAGTGTGATATCAGATTATTCAGTTCAGATACACGTTGACAAAAGCAGGAAACCCCATTTGACAGTCAAGAAGCTCTTACGAGCCATTGGTTGGCAGTATGAAATCAACAAGTAGTGAGTCACTCATTCTCGTGACCAAAGCCATTTCAAACAATGCGTAACAGTATCAAGTCACGAGTGTATTGTTTTGCACCTACTTAGCATAAAATCATGAATGATTTTGTGTGAATTTTTATCACACAAAATCTCAAAAACTTATACACCCACGACATAATGTAATGTGTATACATAAGCATGAGATCATGAGGGTTGTCATTTGCCTTTGCGTTGGTTGGTATGAATGGGTAGTTGTGAATGAAATCATAAGCAATCCCAAAGTGAACGAACAATTAATACTGCTTGTTAGCAGTACTACTAGTACTTGTTTAATGACGGGTTTGATATTGATGATTAATGCTTCATTCAAGATCATCATTTCCTGCCATAGGAAAGCTGCATTCAGGAAGGAGATGTTGCCTTTTGCATTTAAAAAGCTTTCGATACATGCTGTTTTGAAAGAATTGAAGTTACCAGTCATACTACTTTAGTACCCTCCTATAATTTTCAAAGCAGTATTTTATGATTGTAGTCTCATTGAATTAATAGTATAAGTATAGTACAGAGTACAGACAGAGTACGCATCTGTGCATTGTTAAATGTTTTCTATGTACATCTTAGAAAACTCAATGTAATTCCTACCCCACACGCATGTTTGCCAAGCTAGCATCAACAAATGTGTACATATTGTGCATATTTTATTTAATATTCATATTCTTTCATTTTGATATGTTTTGCTATGCATAATATGAGTATGTAGTGTAGTTTGGCAAGGGTAAGCTAACCCATTAAAGCTTTAGAGTTTATAGAGCCGCAGCCACATTACAATGCAAGTCTAACGAACCTGCCAATGCATCATGCTTCCATTGTTTATACTATACATAATATTTACCTAATCTAAAGAGTGCACAGTATTACATCGCACCCAAATAACGCTGAAGATGAAGCGAGGCTTTTGATGATTTTGAATACACTTTTATTTCTCTCGTCTGATGATATGACGGTCCAAGTGCAGTCCTTGGCATATAACTTTCACCAATGAAAGCGTTGCACCGGTATCAGAACTCCACCCTATATGAACCACACCTCTACTTCTACTGTATGGCCTGATCTTTTTCAGTCCAACCAGCAAAGAAGAGAATTTGGCAGGAAAAAATGTATGAATGGATGTTTGACTCACGGCTCAAGTGAAGTCTCATTTTTTCACTATTTACTTTTGCCGTGTATATTATTATGAGTAACTCTTTTATGTGAACTATTTACCATATTTACACATTTTCAACGGTGCATTTTGCTCACCGTGTTTTCGTCAACTTAAAGACAACAGGAGGGAGATCTCTGGTATAAATATTTACCTTTTTACATGAAGATTGTCATGAGCAAAGATCCAGTTGATGTCGACGAGTGACAACGTAAACTTCAATTGCGTCTTGCACTATGATTTAGTTGTCGGCAAATCTCACAGCAAGAGATTTGAGAAAGTGGAAGGAAAATCTCAAGGATTTCACCCATCTTGTGTGTATATACATACAATAAACTCATTTCATGAGTAAAGAACGTCAAACGCCAAAGCTTTTTTATGGAACGCAAGACGGCATGACGTATATAACCAATAGTTGTGAAGTAAACCAAAGCACTCCCGATTATGTGGTAGTTTGTAAGTCGTAAATTGTACCACTGTGGAAAATCTTCCCAGGCTCTGTATGTGTGCCAGAAAGTCTTTAAAGTTAATGTATGTACCATACATAGTACTCCTAACATAAACAGAAGCTCTTCTACTCGGCTACAAATAAACATTTCAGTGTGGAGCCGGCGATGATGAGGAATGCACATCATCACGTTAACTGCTAGACGAGACACATTTTCTTCCGTTTTTCAGTTGCAAAAATCAGTCTCTCATATCAATATAGTGGACTTTGACAAGATCCTTGATAAAAGATTTGAACCATTAGTACTGACGACCGACAGTGTGCTGCCATATTCATTTATTAAAATTCAGCAGTAAATGAATATACAGCTCTAAAGTGGAAAATGTTCCAGGAATAAGACCTGAAATCATTTTCGCAGCTATTTCTACTTGGTTCTACAAAGTTATATTTCTACCTTCTGCAAAATTGGATTGGAAATAAGTTACAATTTGGAAATCGGCAAAGTTCAATCAAAATTCTGTTCTTCATTGATACATACATATATTGTCCATTGATAGTGATTCAATCAACAGTCAGGCTCAGTTTTCTACGCTAAAGCAAAAGGTAAGTCATCAATTGTCTTTCCTTGTAATCGTTGTGCAATTTAAAATTATTGGTGACCCATTTTTGTTCAAATTGGAGGAAACGTCAGGATCAAATACATACATCAGATAAAAATAAAAATCCAAAAAAGAATACATACTCTTGGCTCTACTCTAGTATTTACTTATGATGCTAAAGAATCTAATAATAAGTAATCATACTCCTTCAAAACTAGAAAGTTAATTAGCTAAACGAGAACTTATTGTGGCAAATCAATTTTGCGGTAATGTTTCAATGTATTTTATTTATCTCCATACAAATTTACCGTAACATTTTGTATGTGTGTAGCTGGGGATATCGGTACCTGGACTGTGATACAAATACAAATAGGTAGTGTATGGATGAGAGAAGATACTTTTTGTCGCCCATTCTAATGTAGTGATTTACTTTACTACGACAGTCCCTCAAGGGATCACAAGGTTCCCAACCCTTTTTGTACGATTATTAGATTTCCGTAGTCTTTTCAAACGGTGAAAGTTAGAGAGCAACAAAAAACAATGTTATGATGAATTTGAATGTAACATTTTAACACAAAGCAGGTATGTGCTTCCCTTCTCATTCCCGAGGGGAAAGTACAAAGGATTAAATATGAGTTATTGATTACAAAGACCAATTTATTGTTCTTGTTCATTAAAAATAGCTACAATAGCCAGGCATTGAAACAATGTAGGAAATTATGTAAAATGAATGATAAATGATGGGTAAAAGCGATACATAAGCGTCAAGATAAGCACATATATATTGTATATAGTACTTGTGTTAATTGCATATTATTACAGTTATGCAGAAAAGCAATTTTTATGATTCACACGCGCCTAATCTACATTTACTTATTCACGTCATCAACATCTTGTTTTATTCAATCGTCTTCACTCGTCAAGTATACCTATAGATATGAAAACAACTTCCAGACAGTGAGACAGTGTTCACTGTTCACACAATCACGCTGAAATAATACTTTTGCGTGATTTTTCCTCATGATTTTGTGCTTAAACATTACTAAATCTCAAATTTTATTAAATGGGAATCAAATTTATTACATTATTGCACTATTTCCTGCTCAGAGTTTTCCACAAAACTTTATGTGTGTGGTACAATTTTCTTCACATCTTTACTTTTCGACTGCGAGTCGCGTGATAAACCGAAAATTTGAAAAATCATTTTAACTTTTCAAGCAAAATGTTCCTCGCCAAAAAGTTTGCTAGCCACCTCGTTTTATCAATAAAATTTATGTTGTGCAATTGCACAGGAACTCTTTCTTGACAGTGTTGTTATTTTACTTGTGCGTGTTTTTGAAGGGCAGAGATCTCAATGTTATGCAATTACTCGTTAATTTAGCTATTGAAATATTAATATCTTGTTTTATCATCAGATGTTAGACTAGATACTCTATCCTCCATCTTCTCTTTCAATTCTGTAGTATAATTGCCCAAAAGTTGGAAACTGTTTCCGCTGCTGCGATAAATGAAGGTCATATGCATTGTCACGATTATGCAGTACTTACGGTAGAAACAAAGAAGCGAATGCAAATTCACATTCTTGTTTAAAACTAAAACGGTTCAACATTGTATACATAGTACATTCGGTAAACGAATCTCAAGAAATCTTAATATTCATCAACTCGATAAGATAAAAACTGATACTTAACGTATAAAATACAAAACCTAATAATCCAAAAATTTAAAACCAAGTTTTACTACAACTAAGGTTTATATTATGGAAACCATTTTAAATAACTCAATGCCACACCCGCTGAGCCTGTCGCATTGCATATTGCATTGCATATTCGTAAAATGTGGTGTCCGACGTTTTCATCCCCATCATTTCATCGCGATCATTTAATCGCCATCATTTCATCGCCGTCATTTCATCGC
>JAQIXX010002924.1:0-21950 GCA_034700605.1 Willowsia nigromaculata
GTGATGACCGTCGATGCCGCCGCCTCCACCTCCACCATGATGATTGTTGTGATTCATGTGGTTATGATGATGCAAGTTATTTTGGTTGTGGTGATACTTCATGTTATTTTTGTGCTGTTGGTAGTATGGATGGTTGTTTGGTGCCATGTTGTTGGGCTGGTTGGGTGGGTTGTAGCCTCTCATCCCACCCGCAGGTCTGTAGTTGTTGTGGATTGGAGGTGGCGTGTGGAATCCATTGGTTTCCATGCCTAGTGACTTTTCCCCAGGGGTGATAACTCCCGGTCCGGTACCCAGACTGGTCATTGCAATAGGGACAGGAGCAAACACGTCCTCGAGTCCCGTCCGTTTCTTGGGACCAAAAATCCTGCCGTTTCGCCTCGGATCAATTTGCAAGTAGCGGAAATCTTCTGTGGGTGACCGTGAACCATCTGATATTCCAAGTTCGTCATGAGCCTCCCGCCGGATCTCCTGAATGGGTTTGGGGGACTCTTTCAACGAGATGGTCTTTCTTGGCAGCCAATGATTATCCCTCAGCTCGATTACATCTTGCAGCATAAACCTGATCCTTGCTGGCAGTTTCTCGTTGTCAGAGAGTTCCTTCATGCGATCAAAGTACTGATCCATAAGGTATTTTCCTTTGTCATTGTCTAGCAAATGACCACAGGTGCTCATTATCTGAAAAAATGCAAATGATTTCTCTTGTTCTCACAAAACTGAAGACTTTCATACTGTTCCTGCTAGATTGCTAAATAAATGTTATCGATGTATTTACTAACTAATATGCATGTAATTTTTGTATCATAGAATTTTAGAGAATGATATGAATGTCACCCTGTTAAGTGCAGTTACTCAGAGATGAAACTGGGTAGACTACTAAACAAATGTTATTGATGAGTTTACTAACTATGTAATTTTTGTATCATAATTAAAATTTTAAAAATTACCTGTGACAAACACTCGATGTCTTCAGCCTTCGTCTTCTTGACCAACTCCTCGCAACATTTGTGGAGGATTGAGTGAGTGAGCATCTCCAATTTGCCAAGCTCCCCGATGAATTTGATGTTTCCAAGCATCTTTCGCTTGGCCAGCTGCCTTTCCTCTTCCTCCTCTGGAGTGCGATTTCCTGCTCGCTTATCATACATGGCCGAAGCGTGAGCTCTGTTGGCATACTCATCTTGACACTTATTTAAGAGAAGACGGCGGAAAGTTGTAGTGTTATCTGGGTTTGGAGGGTCGAAATTCGGTACTTTCTTCGATAATTTCTTACATAGCATAGCATACATAGACACGTACTTGGGTTCTTGTAAAGCTTTTTCGAATATCTAAACAATCCAATCAAACAAACAATTGTTCTCAAATCTTCCTTATTTTCACCAATTATTAAAATAAGTTTATGAACTGAATACAAACTTACCAGGAGAATAACCCCTTTAAGAAGCACTTGAGAATCTAAACCGATTCGTATGAGTTCCTCGGTCAACCTGAAACATACAATATTCATTTTTGTAATCACAGAAAATATTCTTGCAAATCAAGTGTTTTTGTGTCTGGTCAATTGTGTTATTGTGTCATTTACTCAACACGTCATTTTTATATTTTTTTTCAATTTAAAGGACTGGTGAACACTGGATTTGGATTATGAAAATTTCGCCATAAACCATGCGTAAGGCATTTCGTTCACCTGTTGCTGGATACCATATTTCAAAGTGTATGGTCCTGGCAAAGTAATTGTCATTGTGCGTAACAGTAGTAGTCAGTTTTTTGTAGGAATATACGTTTCCGAATGTTAGTTAAAAATGTGTTTTTGATATTGAATGGTGCACTTCAAATGTACAGCCAAACCTGTGTATTAACAGATATTCCGCCACCACAGACGGATTACTTCAACTGCGGTGATACGTCCCCTTAAAAAAAACTTTTCCACTAACGTTTGCTGCCACAAATGAGGAAGAAAGATACGGTGGGGACCTAGACAGGAATTCCTAGAGGAAGTGCTAAGTTGTAGTGTTTTAATGTCATCGCTGAGCGAGCAGAAGGGAGAAGGAGCTTGCCAATATTTCTTTGTATCAATGTCATTATCACACGTTTGGTTTTTGGTTTTGATTGAATTGATTTTTACCGTCAATAAAATCTATTGTCTAGTATTGGTATAAATTTGTGTACTTAATTAGTTATTATTCAACGGTAGGAGACAAGTTCTACTCACCTATCGAAGGTCTGAGGGGTGAGTTTGTTGAGAATCCCACGGACCTGAAATTTAAAAAAAAAAAACATATAAGACCATAAATTCATCCGTCATTTCCATTTCATTTATCGCTCCACACATTCCATTCCACTCCACAACATCCTCTATCACTTTTATTCCATTTTCTGCCTAGCTTTCCAACAAATCACCTACTTGCTAACTCAACATGCCATTGGAATACAAGAATAATATATTGTCCACAATGAATATTATATAACGTTCCACTGACTTGGCACAGCCTACAAAACTACTCCACCTCGCTTTCTCCTGCTTTCTTTCCCTACCAGGCACAAGCCATGTGTGCGAAGTGAAAATTCCGGAGAAAAGCATGCACACAAACAGAACGCCGCCGCTCTCAAAACATGCATTGTCATGCATGGCACACATTTCACGTCTGCTTTCTCTTCCCTGCCTACATAATAAATATGTTTAGCTCAGCAAGCAGCATTTTTCTGTCTGTAGAGCCCTTCACCGGTTAAAAAAAACCTTCGCCTCTAGTTCGATGCGCTTATCACTAGAAAAAATATTTAATTGGAAAGGAAAGCAAACTCTTTCCATGCCTACAGATTCTTTTGTGTTCTCAACTTACTTTTCGAAACTTGACATCATCGCTATTTTCTGGAAGTGCATCTCGTCTAATAGCAGAAGGCGGAATCCATCTCTCACTGGTGCTGGATTGGGAACGTATTTCGTCCCTATACAAAACAAACGATAAATTCATATTTAGTAACAGGGAATGAATACCACATTTATTTTGTAAATTAAAAAAACAAAAGGTGATTATTTATTGAAATTAATAATTTGTTTCTTTTGTAATTTCGTAATCATCATCACCATCATCTAACCCGATTAAATAGTAATAATAATAACACGAATACATACACACACGCACCACACAAACACAGTTCAACATTAGTATTCATTAAGGCTATTCCACTCTCTCCCACTTTCTGTCAATAGGGAAGTACATACACAGGAAAAGGGAAATAAACGATAAGCGGATTTTCTTTCCATCGCCAATCGTTTTATCATAAAATACATACATGGGTTAAGTAATTCAAAAGGAATTTAGCAAACAAAACAAAAGTTTACAGTAAAAGCTGCAAGTATAAACTGTCCGTACTGGAAATCTACCGTTATAAAAACCCTTCAACTTCGTCCTTACAGTTCATAGAACTGTGCATACCGCGTATTGATTTCGAACATGAAAAGGACGAAAACGGAGTAGACCAAGTAGAACAAGCACACAAAGTGCTCATATTTTTTTATACGTATGTTGTAAGTGATACCCATTCAATGTTGCGTGATGTTTGTTGTGTGCATGTAAAATATATTATGTTATGTATTATTATTATTATCATCATAATATTTTACGCAATATTAATAACTGATAAATATTTTTTAAATTATATGAGAAAACTATATAAAAAACACTGTATTACATGCAGCTTGTGTAGAACCACGTTGAATATAAGAAAAAAACAAAAAAATGTCCGATCGATAATACTATTTACTCTTTAGACACACACACACACACTCAAAGAAACAAGCACCACAATATTTGGTTGGTGTGCTCACAAGTTGAAACTTTATTTTAGTATTATTATTTTGCACGCTAAAAATGCGGAATGGCTTTCACCGTCGTAGCAGTAGTAAAAGTAGACTCGGGAAAAAATATACTACTAGTACTCTTATCAAAAACAAACAGGAGAAAAAAACGGGAACCGTTCGTTGCACTTTTTTGTATTTATTTATTTACTCTTTTTAACGGTACAACAGCCCGCTCACCACCACGACGTTGTATATAACGTGGAAACAAACGTCACTTTGTCGACTGTCCGTTATGATAACGATGAAGACAAAAGAAGAGAAAAATTTTCTGGAAGAAAAGGAAATATATGGATATATATTTTCCCTTTAAAAAACTAAATTGTTCCGATATATCACACCACCGTGTGTGCTCACACCACGCTGCTTTCTCTCCTTTTTTGTATGTAGATGTGTATTTTATCCAGGTACAAAAAAAATAATCAAATAAATTGTTTCACTGAGAAAAAATTATAATTATTACTACACTCTTTCTTGTGTGTATTTTCTTCTCTGTCTGCCCCTCTTTAGTAGACGACGCTGGCTTCTGATGATGAATGAGAGACTTGTTGTTTGTGACTATGAAAAAATTTTTAAAATGGGGGAAAATGGGCGAAGAGGAATAAAGTAGGCCTAGAGAAGAAATAAGAAGAAGAACAAGAAGGATATGGATATATAATAATATCTCGCTATATAATAATTTTTTTTTCTCAACAAAGAGCAACTTTATGATGATTATGTATGGTATTCACTGATGCATGAGAAATAACACATAGAGAAGTGATCCCCTCTCTAGCTTGTTTAACGGACAGCTTCTAGTATATACTCTGCATCATACTATGAAAAACATATAATACTTTATATGTATTCTCCCCCTTCTACATTCCATCTTTTGCCTGCTTTATCGTCATCTAACTAACTATCCAACTTATATTATTTGAGAGGATGATTCAGTAGATGGATGGACGGACAGAGACAGAAAAGAACGGACGACTTATCATAGACGCTGCGTTTCTCCCTATATGCACTCCATTTTATCATATTATATACCTAAGCGTATTATGTAGCTATTACTCATCTATATTTTGTACGAGACGACAATAACGAGGATTCTTGTTCCTCTTATTCTCGAACTTGCTGCTGCGAGTGTCTCTCTGTGTTTGTTTGTTTGATGGGGATGGTGGTAGTGGTCGTGATGATAATGATGATGCATGCATTTTTCACAGTTGTAGTCATCAGTGGCATCATCATCGTCATCCCCATTTTTGTATGAAAAACCAATGCCTATGTACTAGACTCTCTTGCTTGGGTTTCTCTCTAACTCGGCATTCTTATTATCATCATCATTATGGTAACCTTTACAAATAATGCTCCTCGTTTTTCCACCATCACAACCACCACCAAGCCGAGTTGTTGTGCACCAACTGTATGCACTTATTATTGTGAATTTGTGGAGAGGAATACCTCTTAAAGCTACTATAGAGAACAACCACTACAACCACCATAATTTTTTATATGATCACGTAAGCCCCCTCATCATAATGTATCACTAAACAATGTGCAGTCGCATTACATTATTTTCCTATTGGCATTCCCACTTCTTAACACTACTGCAGCCATTGCTTACGCGAGAAACATGCTTTTTCCCACAGTATTATATAGAGAGATACGTTGCCTTTGCTGCCCCACGCACACCACGTACACATTACTACTTCTCCAAAGAAGATAATCCACTTTGGTTCTTCAAATACTTTTCTCTGTAAACTTAATTCATCTGCATGAAATGGAGAATCATATTTGCTGAGGTTCATGATAATAAGCGAGCAACGTATGTGTATGCCACATAGTCAAAAAAGATATAAACTTTACGTTCTCAACGCTCTCGGCATTCTCAAAAGTTTTGAAAGAAAAAAATTACCGAGAATCCTTTCATTTCATTTGTATTTTTCATTGGAAGAATCGCTAGACTATTACTCGAAATGAATAGCAACTTTTTATAGCGCTATTGGCACAGGTATGGTTATTACACGTCAATCATGCACTGCCTCTGATGTTATAACACGAGAACCGCGTCATTTATTTAACCCCAGTAAACGTTAGTTAGTAAAGCAAAATGTGATGGTAGTGGTATTGGTAATGATCATGATCATGAAATAAGAAGAGAATGGTGAATCAACCTGTATTAGTAATACGTGGAATCGCAACACAAACGTATCTTGATCATTCATCCTATAAATATTATCTTGTTTTTGAGTCTGCTCATCAGTCAGGGTAAAATTCCATTGAGCATTACGCAGTAATAATGATAGAGACGCAGTCAAGATTTGATTTGATGATGTGTAGCAAAATAGCATTTATTGTCCCTAATAATATTTTTATGTTCATGTATTTACCGTTCAACATTTAACGTGCATATATATGTATCTTCACATTTAAGTGCGTGAACTTTGCTGCTTGTCTTTCAATTCAACCTATTAAGGTATGCAGGTATAGACAGGTAGGTAGCATCCATCCGCACACATCTTCATAAAGACTTGTTTCAAGAGAATCCCATTCACCTTTGCATTACCAGAGCAACGAGCACATAAGATATAATAGAACTATTTATCTATATAAGGAGCTCATCATATACCGGTATTTGGCGAGAACAAAAAAAAATGACTACATGATCATTCTCAACAGTAGTGGTTTGGCAAGGAAGGTAAATCAGGAATAAATGCCAGAGAGTGTTGGTGTGGTGGTGATACATATATTGTTGCTGTGGACTTACCTTGCAAGGTAAAATATGAACTACAAGTCTGCAAGTTACACGGCATAGCGCGCTGACAGAGAACAACTCAATTTGCATGCACGTTCTCCATCTAATATATCAAGACAGTTTCATAAAAGTACCAAGTACAAATATATATTTTTTTGAACAGACTAGACAATGCAGTGGTGAATACACAGACAGGAAGATTCCTCGTCTTTGTTCATAATCTTTTATGCTTATGTATGCATTATCATTCGATGGAAAGAGCTAGATGTTCTCTTTCCGTAATTCCATAGAAGTAACATTTTATGGATGTTAGCTCCTTGTCCACAAAAATGAGGAGCAGGCTTTCCAACATAACCACTATCGCCATAATTATCAGTAAACTCTATGCACACATTGGATACGAAAAGTCAAAGAATAACTCAAGGTTTCCAGAATGTTGCCCTGCATAAGTCTGTAGCGAAATCTACTAATGATGATTCCATAATAATATTCTCTCTAGGGCTTAGTAGACGAGGAAGACATGAAAAAGTGAGCAAACCCCAAATCTAAGTTTGAGACAGAAACTAGGAGGATGAGAGATAAAGGTCTTCCCACTGTGTCTCTGGTCACAAAATTATTCAATGCATCTATTTCTCAACGGATACCTTTTACCTATTTACCTTTGGGTTGTAGGCTCTTTCATAATCTTATTTTCTTTTGAAATGTAAATTCTCTCAGCAAAAGTATTTAGTCATGCATCTGCCTGCATCATTTGCATAGCACGCAACTACATTTTACTCTACTTTCAGGTCTTACATGATACCCAAAATCTTCTTTAACCTGTGTAGTAAGTCTCTCTAAGCTCTTAAGTATGATCCAATTTCTTCTGCTGAAAGAAAAATGCATTCTGAAGACGAGGATGTTTATTTCTTGTTGTGGTTGTGGCCATGCTCTATGCATTCCTCATATTCAATTGAGAAAAAAGAAAGTTTTTTCGCCTCATTATGGCAAAGCATTAGAGAAGTACGGAGAGTTTAGTAGTAAGGAAAAATACTATACTTTTGTTGTAAAAGCTTGTGCAGCAAAGTAGGTGAGATTACAAAGTCTATCCTGTTCTCTATACGCAAATATTTATACGCTCTGATATCACAATATGGCTGTTGGTGTTGCTGATACCGTTATTACAACGATGCTGATAGCTTTATTTACAGGAAATCCCAAGCAACAAAAGCGTTATATGTGTGTGGTGAGCCAACATTGATCCTGATTCTGAGCAAGAAGAAGAGGATAAGGTACCATTTTTCTGCCTTTTTCTCTATTCTACGTCTCTCGTTCCCACTATCAGGATAAAAATTTGGGTCACCCTCTACCCTCTTTATTCACTTACGTTTTTTTCTATTGCAATAGTTGTAAATAGTAATGGTAAAAAGACAGACGGATTTGTTCAAAAGAGAGGGTGATTTTAGCAGCCGGCAGTAATATGGACTACCTAAATAATTTGATCATAGAATAACGAGATATGATGAGCACAAAGAAATCCTAAATACCCGTGCTGATTGAATAGAAGTGGTCCTGGCTGTATGCACCATGGTATATTGGTTTTCTCTCTCTTTTGTCGGCAGAGAAATGGAATAGACATGAGAAGATTGAGATTTGGAGTAGTAAGAAGGGCATCAGGAGGAGTAATTTGAGCCAATGATGATGGTAAAACACATGTAAATCCTTTGTTCGTATGATAAAGTTCACCGTGTGTGTGTCCATTTCAAGGAATCCAAACATCTTGATTGAGTAATTTTGAAATGATCATTATGGCTTCAAAAACTATTTTCTTTGCTTATCTGTTCTTTTCGTAAATATGCTATGTAGGCAACTCTTATGGTTTCAAGTTGAGGGCATATTATGCATATAGAATACTAACACAAATACATGGGCATAAAGTGTGCGAAATAGAGAGCCCGTGACATAATTTCAAAAGAGAATATAGAAATGCTGTATTGCACCTTTTCGTTCGCCCGTAGACATTTACTTTTAAACGACGACGGTGGACGATGATGTAAACTTTAGAGTGAAGGAAGCGATGTAGCATATTATTACTACACATACAACAGACAATAACGAATAAAAAAAACACACGCCCATGAATACAAACGGTTTCAACGTACATTTTCAAGAAGAGTAGGAAAAAATATCGTAAAATGTTGGAAAAACGAGAAGTGAGTGGCAGGAGCATAAAAAATGGAGTAATAAAGTTAAAAAAGAGAATAGGTAAAAGTGGGGCAGCCGGTGTTGATGATGATGATGATTAAGAGGAAGATGACGTTACCGGTCCGTCTCAGAAGAGTTTCTCTCTCTCTCTTTCTGAGAATTCCTCATATTATATAAAATTGACAGAACTGAAAGATATACGATGCTGATTTTACCTTCTGCATTTTCTTTGCACAACACTATAGTACTTGTATAATGTTACCCTCTGCTTATTATTAGGCATACTATTAGAGGAAAAAAAGACGTCAAAGTGGATACTCACCTGCCTCCTAAGTTACGAGAAGCACTCCCTATTACTGCTGGGCCTTCCGTTGTTGTTTCCTGTACTAAAGATTTTGAAAAATTATACGAAGGGGAAAACGGGGCTACCGCGGAAGTAATTTTGATGAAAGACAAGGTTGAACCTCCTTCGGAAATAGGGCTTGTCGTCGCTGAGCGGCTTCTGCAATACCAATAACATAGAGAGAAAATTAATAGGGAGACATTAAAACTCAATAATAATGGGCATTAAATGGCAGAATGATTTAATTGATGGTGAAAAGAAGAATAGCCTATTAACCAGAAAGTTTTATGCCTTTACAGGTGTTCTCAATAATACGCTATTGTATCGGTATAGCACATACATACCCGACACAAGTCAAAGGCACGTTACGAGTTTTAATTACTGAGCATAACTTAATGAAAAATATGATGTCGAGGATGAAAATGAAGAGTTAAAATTGCACTTGAGAATCCTCTCGATGAAATCTAACAGGATAAACTTCTAATAATAACAATGATTAACAAAAATAGTGCGTGATGGAAGTAGCGTTCTAAATGGCAGCAGTAATATAATCTAAGCAATTAATACTGAGCAATCGTAATTAATAGCATAAATAATAATGACATTATTAACAACGGTATCAGGTGACTAATCAGTCTCGACGAGCAGAGCTACCTACGCCATTCCTACTCTAACAACAATGACGGAAGGCCAAGGTCAGGATTCAGGAGATGAAATGATAATGTGATTATTATTCAAGCTATAAGCCAAGCCAGCGACACCAGTAGAATCGTTAGCACCAATCCTCATCATCAGAGTTTGGCTGTATCAGCACAAGCAATTAATTAATTGAAGGACATTATTCTCACTACCACATCATCATCAACACTACAAACAACTCTCGAGTAAAGCACGCAAAAAGTTTTTGGGATATGTATTTTAATTATAATAATAATAGATCTACCAACTCATCTGTTATACGCCTTTAGCGCATTCATTAATGTATTGCAAAACTATTTTGTGTCTTCCTCATTCTTAGACGCAATATTCGCTGGCAAAAATTTATTAATCTACCTTTGCTTGTAGCTATTAGTAAATGCTTGATATAAGATTGCTGAAGACGATGAGCACAGGATTTATCATCATTGATCGGTATCCTGAGATGACGCCAATGATAACCGTTTGTTTAAAACTGAAAATAACGTTCCCTACCCAAACACGTAATTTCTGAATTCAAGATGCCTTCCAGAAATAATATGCATTAAAGTGAGTCAACTCAATACTCATGGAAAGAGAAAGGACGAAAATTGCTGGAAGACAAGATATTGCTTTTCACATCAAAGAATTAATTTTTCGTTGTCATTTTCATCTTCTTCATGGAAGCATTATTCAGCCACAAAGTGTTTGTGTTTGCCATACTACTATTCTGATTATTTTTTTCTTTGTTCCACACATTTCTTTCTTTAAAAGAGGATGACGCTGATATTTTTCGTGGTGCTGAAGCATGTACATGATGAGAGTTCACGTAAGAAGCTATATACGCTATATACAATACGTCTTTTATGACGACAAAGCTTTTTGAACTAATCTCGCAGACGTAATTGAAAACAGTGGCTAAAGTCACGTTTTATGACTTTTTCTTCCATTTTCTCTCTCTCGTCTATCTTCTTCTTTTTACATCATCTTCATCAGCGCATTCACTCTCTTGCATACTATATTACTACAGGACAACCAGGACAGGTTATATACATGCATATAATATTTCCACTGTTGAGAATGGCATAAAGGACAGAAGAGAATGAGCCACGAAAATTTTCCCCTTTTATTTTCCATGGCAAAACTTCAAAAATTTTAGAGTCACACTTTCAAGCTACACTTCAATCAAACGCCACCATATAGAATCTAATATACGGTAGAAATAAAGAACCAGAGAGGATATTCGTCACAATCTCAAGAACTGAAGCGATGGTGATATACATATTCATCACATCATAATATAATGTTTTTTAAAGAGACGACCAAACACGACGAGATGGCTAGTAGTTTGCTTTCGTTAGGCAATTGGAACTTTTTTCGCACAACATGAAATTATCTCAAATATTCTCAAAGGAAACATCTATAGAGACAATGTGGCAGCAACTCAAAGTCACTTAGGTAAGATAAAAGAGGAAAATTGTAGTCGGAAGCCATAATCTACTAATGAAAACTTGGTAATGGATGAATATGCGTTTTTATCTGAATGCTACAAGTGCAATGAGCAAAGGTCTTGGGTACTAAATTAAAATCCAATTGATATACTGTCGTTTCTCTCTCTCTCTACTTTTTAACATTCTGTCTTTCTAATTTCGATAATATAGATAGAAAAACACAACATATTATTTATTATCGATTAGCGATGCACGTATATTTACGTTGTTTGTTATTATTATCATCATCATCGCTTAATTTTCAATTTCACATGTTGCTCCATTGGGCGAGCATTTCTGTGTGCAGAGAAACAAAAAAACGCATGAGTTAATATTCCGAAAATAAACTTTGCGTAGTCCTGTCTCCCTCCTCTCTGTCTTCACTAATTAACTTTACGAGAAGGTTGTGTGAGTGAGCTGTTGATGAGGAGGATAGGGCAGATTCTCTACGTGAGCAAGTTCACAAATTTTTCTAGAGAAAAACGTGCCTCCATCATCAATAGCGTGAGGATGGTAATGACTGTGTGTTGGTGTGGTGATGCGATGATGTCTCTATTGTACTACTTTCTGCATGCATCACTCTTTTCAAGGTGTAACTACATGTAGGTAATCGAAGTTTGTGAGAATTGATATTTTCATATTCCAAAATCTAATTTTTCTACACAGAATTACTAATGATTTGACAGTTATTAATGACAGGATAAATGCAGAAAGAAAATCATTAAAGATGTTTTTTGTATCAAAGTTTCAGGTTTTTTATAGATTGTTGGCCTTCTGCTGGGGAAGGTCTAATGATGCGGATCTCAAATTCTTGTCACATTTTTCCTGTGTTTGTTACCAGTAGCGTTGCTACTCCTACTTTTTGCCATGCATGGTAGCATGTTAATACAGTATTAGAGTTTCCTTTGCTTCTGGCAACACATGACCCCTTTCAGTTAAAGTTTGCAGAAAATAATGAAATAGTTAAGGTGAACTTTACAGATACCCTTGTGCAGACATCAATCATTGAATACGGTCTATAGGCAAAAGATATATAGCAAAAAGTCCCGTGGTTGGTTTTATATGCATTTTTTTACAGTTCAGTTCAGAACTGAATCATTAATATCTTTCGTTACGACTCTTGCTAATATTAATTATAGGAATGGCTCAAATAATTAATGAACACGGTAATCCTTTTTGGTTACGTGATTCGAATCGCGGCTGGTGCTCAGCAGCTCAATCCGCCCACTCACCTTTTTTCATTCATGCTAATTTATTTTTCATTTTAATACAATCATTTCAATGTTACATCCCAATTTTCAATTCTCAGCCGATGCTATTTTTACACAAAAACAAGATTAAAGTACACGAACATCTACCTATACAGCTGTACAAGACACACCTTCATTTTTATACTCTCAGTGAATGGAGTACAGTGTTTTAATACGAAACACCTGTATCGTATCGCAAACGATCAAAAACATGAGCACATCACCGCCATATTATGTACTTACTGCATTAATACCCCATACGCAAAAAAAACATCTATGAAGGGCTCCATATAAAAGCTAGTAAGTATATTATTATAAGCATCTCTTCTTCTTAATATTTGCAACCCTAACCCTACCACTCTTCTTGTTAACGAACAAGGTTAGGCAAGGCCAAGGAACAACAACGCGTCACTCGATTCCTCCCTCCACCACCACACCAGCATGAACGCCAAATTTAATGGCATATTCTTGTCGTTCTACAAAGACAAGCATCCTACAATGATGATGAGTGATGATGATGCGAATCGTGATTACCTTTGCAGCATTGTTGTGGTGATGAGGCGAGGCTTTGTTTCTAGATGTGCTTACAACAAAAGAGAAGGTACTTAAAAGGGAAAGTCCTCTGTAGGGAGAAGGATGTAAGGAAAAGAGTTTAAAAAATATACTTATTTCATATTCAATTCTCAGAGTATGTTTCAGGCAGCTCCTCATTTTAAAACGTCTCTCAACCAAACTCATTACGTCAGTTGTACACTTTACCTCGCCAAGTATCATGCTGCTCTTGATTACATTTTTGACTCTCTCTAAACACAAAATGAAGATAGAGGACACATCATGAGGAGGAAACGCTGTCATCCTTTCAAAGTCAAGTCTCTCAAAAATGTTTGATTTAACCTACCACATGTATCATAAGAGCGAAGCTGAGTTTTAGATAAAGAAGTAACAGTTGAGGAACAAGAGCATTTTATTATACACAAATACATATTATCTTTTGTAGTTTTCTCCCTCAAAGCAAAATGCCATATGGCTGCAGCTGTGAACAAAATGCTTCCACCTTTTTCTCACATCATCACCATTCATCTTCTTACATAGGCATGCATTTCTGTTCATCTCATACTTTTTGTTGATTTTATTGACGTCTTACAAATAAATTGACTGAGGATGAAATCATGGTGAATAGGTATTCAAGTTAGAAACAAGAAAAGGGGATGTATTCAGGAAAAATATGAGTTTACAATCAAAATGACAGACTTCCGCTCATTCAGTGTCGATATGTCTTTGAAAATGTTTTTACATTTACTTTCAAACTTCTAATTTACAAGCTTGTTATTTATATCATTTCATTTGATTATCACATTGACATGTAAAGTAGATCGTTGAATAGTGAAAAGATTTATGCATGCATTTGTTGTTTTACTCAAAGGCAAACGGAGAAGAACTAGATTCTTCCTCATGTGATATTACCCCCTCTCATTTTTTCACTATCAAACTTATTTTTTTCAACATTAAAGCTTGATTAGTTCCCTAAATATCAGTGTGTCGGCACGTCGCCTAACATTTGACAGGACAATCATATTAAAGATCAATATAAACTGATAATCCAATAATTCCTGTTTATCGAAATCAGAAATGACGAACGAATAATAAAATGTTTCAGATTTTTTTGTACTGTAAGTTGTCTGGTCTAAAAAAATTACAAGTGCACAAGTCACGTACACTACTATACTATAGTGTATGAATAACAATAAGAAACCAAAAAATGATACAAAACTTTCCCATCAATCTGTCACATAGAAAAAATGTAAAGTCAAACGAACGCAGTATCGTACACATATTATTGCTTTTAGGATGGGGTTAAATGATTGCCGCTGCCGTAAGCATGTCGTCGTGTGTTAGTCACATGCAAGCCTTATGCCAAGTTATGTTATATGATAGTAAACAAGCTTTTCTATCAATCTATTTGAATGAACGAGTTTTAAAAGATATAAATACACACATTTGTACAGGCATAATATGTTATCAGAGACAATTTAATTTTATGTGGTCAACGATCGTAGTTTCTTCTTTGACACTAAAATACTAATTGTGTAAACCGATATGACAAGAATATGATATTGACAGCATTTTAAAAGTAATATTATCTGACTGGCATGAAGCAAAGGTATCATTGACCATAGAAATATGCATGTTTTTATGGATTAAACTGTTCAGCTATTTGTTTAAAGTTGTTTGGCTGGACACAATGCAGCCTCATCTTGAACGACATAAAAATGTCATCCTTTGAATTTGAGTTTTAAATATTATCAAGCCAATCATAAGGATGCGCAGAGGTTATAGTTTAGATGAATTTGTTTAAAGTTCTCCTGCTACACCATAGCCTTTACAAACTTAATTTTGACAAATCTCATATCATGGAAAAAATTGGATCATAAAAAAAAGCTGAGCTGGGAAAAGGAGACAATTATATCTACCGTCACTATTTGTATATTCGTGTTTGATCCATATGTATATTCCAAAATCATTTCTAAAGAAACCTAATAAGTAGGAACACAAAGTTTTAACAAGTTGTCGGTGGTACAGGGAAAATATGATTCTTCTTCAAAACGTGTAATTATACAATATTAAAAATATGAGACATTCATAATATCTGTATCCACACTATACTAGCAAATTCCCAATGAAAAACTAAACATATTGCCTGCTTTCAAAGAAACTCTTGAAAAATGCATGCATATTTTGTTTTTCTTCTCTTTCTCTCACAAATTCCGTTTTGCTCACTCCACCGTTTACGTTTCATCTCTTTCAATCCATCAGCGACCGAACGAGAGCAAGAGCAGAGAAGATAGGAGCCAAGGGAAAAAACGAGAAAACGAGTGCCATTGCCATCGGACCCAACAAACCAAACGAAACCACGACGAGCATATACATTTTCAGAGATAGATCACTACTAACTGAAAAGCTGAGCATACAAAAAAAACGCTCAAGCGACAACGTGATCCTCAAAATTTTTCCTGTGGAAATGATTACATGATAAGAAGAACAAACGCTGTCTTCTCTATTCCAATCCCAATCCAACACTTTACATATATTACACAACAGCCTTTATATCCCTTGTACACAATATTGTAATCCTTCAGCGAATACACACAAAAAATATCCCAACCATAAACGCAGTTGTAGCATACCAAGATGATAATGTCATTAAAAGAATATGGTATACACATAATAACATACTACGCAAAAACCATAGATAAAGTAGGTGCACATAGTCCAGCTTCAGCATGATGATCCTGACAGTTACACAACTCCAACTTCTCCTACTATTCACTCAGTCAGCATTTTTCCTCATCTTTCTTAAAACTTGTATAATATGTATAATAGGAATGAATATTAAAAGACGAAAAAAGATGAGGAGAAGAAGAAGTCAGCGAGTAGTGGGGATAGATAGAACTCTTTTCACAGTAATCATCCTGATCAGCAGCATCATCGTCATCATCGTCGTGTTCGAGGGTGGATGAACTCTTCTTCAGAGCCACAGAGCTTTATACTTTTTTATGCATAAAAAAGCATGCGGATTGAAGAGGAGCGTGTGTGTTTGACTTACGTGTACAATTTTTTATTATTATTATTCACAATGGACTCCGTATCTCTCTCTCTACTGCTACTATTACGTTATATAATCATCTCATCATGCTTGCACACAAAGAACAGCAGAGTGTGGTGGTTGGCTAGCCGTTGATGTAGAGGGAAACGTGTTTTTTTCTTCGTTTTTCATCCATACCATCATCGTCATTAATACCAAACACCACACACACACACACTGCTGCAGGTCTTAAATCAGAGACATGTGGAAACGACTTAAAATACATTGCTACATATAATATGCAAAATCTCCGACAGAGAAGGCAGTGATCTCAGAAGAACGCAAGCAAAAAATTCACAGTCAAACGTTTCAAGTTGGAAATGATCGGATCAAAACCTGTCATTTGTAAAATAATTGTAGGTAATTCAAATGAATGCTGCTTTAATTTGTGAAAACTTTGTACTACGAGCATACCTACTAACTTTTGCATATTATATTCAAGTACATATAAAGATAATAATGACATAAGACGACGCTTGAAGCTAACTGTTTCCATGAAATATTTATTTCTCTTTTTAAACAGAGAAATGTCATTTATGAAATTGAAACCAACAATAAGTCACATTCTGGAGAAATATTAAGCATAACGAATTTTATAGAATAGACGGCCGCATGATTACTGAAGAGACATGTCATTCTAACTATTTAGTCTTCCTACTTCCATTTCTTTGCGTTACTACATCAGTGCAAATTTGGCGATTTTTTATTCCAGTGACTAATGATGAAACGGCGATGTGCCATTCCATTGTATTTGCGGTGACGATGTGTACTGTACCTATAGAGGTGGAGGTCGGTTGCTGATTGCCAGAGTGCAAAGAACTTTTTAGCTCTTTACACACAGACTCTCTCGCTTCTACGGCGCATATTTTCCCACAAGACATTTTCCACGTTTGATATGAAATGATATTTTTCGTGTGTCAGTTGGTTTTTTATTTCAAACGAAATGGAAGGATAAAGAATGAAATGGAAGAAGTCAGGTTAACATATATTGTTATCGTCAGGAGCATTTCACTTTTTGAACAGCAAACTGTGTACATGGCCTTCACCGTCTCGTGGTCTGGTCGGTTTACATGACAGCCTCAAAACTTTTCCCCAAGCCATTGGCATATTCTCCATTTATATTCTATCCGAGTTTAATAGCATAACCACTACATACATATCGTTAGTGGTTGTGAGCTCGTGTAACTTTCTGCAAAGTTCCATGCATGCTTCATTATACTTGTACATTGCCATTGCCACCAATGCCACAACAAGTAAACAACCACACGAGAAATCACCATCGTCATATTTTTTGCGCATTTTTTTCGGCAATCGAAAACCCCACTTTGTATTCATCATATATGTAACGATGGAAAAAATTGCAAATCAAACTTTGTCCTTTCGCGTGCTATTCTTTCTCTCCTATTTTCTCCTTACTTTTTTTATGAACAGTTATGTGTAATCAGAGTAGCAGTAGACATTTGAATAAGGTTTGTGAAGATAACGACAAGACAATAAAAATTAAAATCACACATCGATCATTTTCATGCATAAAATCTGAATACACCTAGCATACGAGTAATATTCATTGGCAGTTTAAATGTATAGAGAGGGAATGAAGACTACAGCTCTTGTCATGAAGCATATTAGATTGGAGAGTTGAAGCTATGAATAATTTAGCATTAATTTTAGTTGGTTTCAAAGCTTCTGATGTTACTGCTTCTGTTAATGGTGGTGGTGGAGGTACAATAATATCCAGAGAGAGAGAGGATAATAAACGGATACAAATATGATCCTTCTGAGTTCAAGTCTGTTAGCCACTATAAATATTTTTATTACACGACATGGATGCGTTCATAAGGCGATGATTGATGATAAATAAGTTTGCTTGTGTATTCAAAAGAAAGGAAATGTGTCATGTGTGCATAAAGCATAAAAAGTAGTTTTATGTTCAATCCATTATCTACTAAGCTTTTGACTCGTTGACACCATCGCAAATTATTATTATTTTTATTCCATTTTCACTGATGCCATTATTCCGTGCTGAAAAAGTATATTGAATGCTTGTTTGCTTTTTGTTGCAACAACCGTTTCTAGAGCGGAGCTCAGCACTTGAAGGAATATAAAGTGTTGTGTACTAGTAGCATTGGAAGAGGGACAAGAAAAGACGAATGTAATTTCGTTTCTGTATGAATGCTCCAAAACTCCAATAGCTCTGCCATTCGCATTGAAAAGCGACATTGACACATAGATGTTTACTACAAACGACACTAACGCTACAGCAGAAAGACGCGCTGCGTCAGTAGTTTCTCATTCTATTACGCAGAAAGAAGAGATGAACGATATGTCACGTCGTCTTGAAGGTTTTTTGAAATTGCAATGATTCCAAAGATTTTCGTTCATCATCCATCAATAGCCACACACTTTGTATGCATCTCCAGAAGGCTGATTTGCACTCCTTGAAGTTTGAGTTGATTCGACGTGCTGATTAAGAAACTTCTTGACTCATAGTTTCTGCTTACAACATGAAACAGTTTTTATTCTTATGGTCGAATAACCAAAATAATAAGAGCGTCTCTAAAGAATATTGTAAAAATCATAAGATGAGCTTAACTTTTTAAATATCAGGATTATATTCGCCATCAAATACAGCTTTCATTACCAAAGATTTAAGTCTTATGATAGTGAGGAAAGTATTATATTTCAAAATAAATTGACTAAATGTATCTCACCGACAAAAAGACATGCTACTAATCCATTTTGTCATAAAAATCAAAGATTTTCCTTATATACAGTTCTTACACCCTAATTACTATGCATGAGAAAGTTACATAAATTTCCATTTTCATGGCACCAAAAACGTGTTCAGTAACAGAGGCCGAGAAAAAATGATAATCTTGTCTTTCCTCCGTACAATTCGTTTTTTTATTGGTTCTTAACTCTCATATGATGGTTTTTCGTATTTCATTATTCAAATAATGTATTTTTTACAATCTCATTACCATTTATGAATCCATACCCTTTCTTCAAGCCTAAATAGGAAATAATATTCTTTATTGAATACATGACAAGTATGAATTCTCCCAGTCCCCCCGTTCCACTCAATTTTCCACTTCTGACTGTATCCTTAGCTGCAGCATTAAAACACAGTTTGTTGCGACTTCCCGAGGAACTAAAATATTTTATGATATTACATTCATCCATGAATATTGTAAAATTACTCGTTTTGCATGCATTCCAAAGTTTATGCCTTTGGTTCCCAAGGTGTGCATTTGCTACAAAACACTATTAAAATAGTTGTAATATGCAATAAAACTGTTTTATATTTTACTGGGTATTTGTTTGTTGAGTATTTGCCTAAAATTGTACAAATCCTATACCGACTGGGATGAGAGAGGTCGAACGAAGCACTCATAAAATAATGAGCAAAGTAATGGGGTTGTGTAAGGAAATAATATTGCAAAACGGTTGGCTCATATTGTTGTTTTCCATTCCTACATTCATCCAGCCAGGGTGCTGGTAGGTAATAAATTACTCCTTATTTGTACTACTTAAGATTACATATAGATAAAAGACGTATATAAATAAATTAGTCGTAACTGCGAATGGGATACGACTAGATAATTCCATTTTATGAAGGTTTTTGTCTGTAAAATATCCGACAATTATGGAGGAGCATTACAGTTTTTGACATTTACATTAACGTGAGTTAAATCCTTCAAAAGACGAATTGGCTTAATTGGCGAACAAAAGATGGGGAGTAATATTGGCGACAAACCAATAATAAGAAATGCAGTCAAGAATATCAAACTCCTGTTTATAGAGTTCCTGAGAAGCTCATTGTTTTCTGCTAATTGGAATTGACATTGCATGGAAAATAAAAGGAATACAGATACATCTATTAACTATTACAAGTCATGTTACAATATTTGGTGTAATACACTGCAAAACTGCTTCAGTCACGCCGTTTTCATGACACGTCATAAAATTTTGCAAGTTACAAGTTAAACCGAGGCAAATCGGTATACCTATATACCTAGGTATATATATATTCAATATGTATAGATTTAAAATGCTATAGCTTTAAGCCTTATTGTCTAGGAAGACAGGTGGTAGCGATAAGCCGATTTTATGTTCTTTAAACTTTTGACTCGCTAAAAAGGGTATTGACTCCGTCCAGCAGCAGTAGCGCCTTTGGAACTGGAAACAAATCTTTGTTTGTTTACAGAGTCATGAATCAACAACGTGAGGAAATAAACAGCCATCTATCACTGGTAATGGCACGTTGCATAAACAACAGAAAGTACGTCTTTGATAGAAAGTGCTTCTTCCCCAGATTATTGTTAAAACTTTTGTATCCAATACGGAATACCTTTCAAAACAAGTTTATCTGAAAATGTTTGTTTTTTAACGCAACGTGAAATCCTAAACTGATGTGTATAGGATCCCCTAAAGATACATTCTAAAGTATTAGTGTTCGTGTGTAAGATGTGATCTGACATGTGTGAAGATGACAAGGTACAAGAGAGAAAGTGAGATAGCGGAGAAAACAAAAGAAAGTGCATGAAGCATTAAGACAAAGTGTAAAGATTGGATTATTCTTCGTTACCGGCTACGACTATGAAAATGGAGGCATGGAAGTCGTCCAAGTTCAAAAGCTTTGTGAGGTGGAGGTGACACCTTATTTTTCTCAGCTCGGCACTCTGAGACTACCCGACTGTAATCGAGCATTTTCTTAACTGGCTCGGCATTGTTACTGGTACCATTGCTAGCAGTGACAGTGTCTCCTGTACTGCTACCAGGACTACTTGAGTGGTCACTGCTTAGACAAACATTACTCCTGCTTCCTTCATTGTCGTTCCGCATTATCTATCTCCAACTAGCACAAGTTACTGAAGAACACTGGGAAACAGCTAATAGCTTCTGACGACGAAGGTATTTGGAAATTGAATGTTTTTGATGAATTCAAATATTGAATTGATTTTTATCGCAGACGATGTCAATTATCTCGAAGACGTCACCTGTATCCCCACTTTTAAAAATACCAAGTTATAAACTTGACGAACCTACATACATTGACTGAATACGAGATAAACTTTTTTAATGCAAGAAAAAAACACTGACTCCCACTTTTGAATGTATCGTAATTACAAACAAATGTCAAACATATAATTAAACTAACAAGTGATTTATTCAACTGGCAAAGAGTAATGATTCGGCGATCATACGTGACTAACTAAATGTACAAACTGTACTGGAAGTTTATATATATATATGCTTCATGTAACTATAGGCACCGTATACAGTGGAAACCCAAGTCAATTGTTCCGATTTTTTGGCATTTATAAATTCTGCGAACGAAACATTCTGAGCATATTATGTAGAATTGAGTAATAACTTGACTTTAAAACTTGCTTCCTTTAGAATGAAATTCTATTTAAATGGGTTAATCGAGTCCTTAATAACTTACACTACACAAGTCACCAGTAGGTACGGTACAAATATATGGAGTAATTGAGGCACGGCCGTCTTACGTAAAATACCTACCATTATAACATGGCACCACCAGCTAACCTTTACCAAGCATGGATATAAATATACGAAGGTTGTACCAGAAAAGATGAGTCAACTTTGATAATGTGTATCTCAAAGACGACTTCTTCAATTCAGCCGATTGACATATCTTTAGAAAGCTTAAAGTATAGACTTTTAAATGACGGTTTGGTCTAAGTAGCGAAAATTTGCTGTGAGGAATGCCGGGACTCGAAATGCAAGTGACCGAATTTCAGTTTTTCA
>JAQIXX010002925.1:0-21949 GCA_034700605.1 Willowsia nigromaculata
GCTGCTTCCTCCTCCAGAGCTTTCCGCTTCCTTTCCAACACTTCGACCTCGCAGGCCATCGACACCACCCCGTCAAAATCAGCAGCAGCAGCTGCCAATTAGAAACACCAACACAGGATTTCAACAGCCGCCGCGAGATTTGATCCCTCCATTCCGACCATCGCAATCAATACCAAATTCTCCACCGCGTCGTCCACAGAATAACTCTCCTCCCCCTTCCCCACAACAACAGTTACCCCTTCTTCCCCCTATCGAAATCCCTCCAGAACGACCTCTGACAGACAATGAAATCCTTGATACTATAGTGCCGAAAGAGACGTCATTTATTCCAACAACAGGTCAAGGAGTACCTACACCATCCGTGGGAATCGCCATCCCCGGAGGAGCAGCCCCACCTAGTCCTCAGATTACTTTGGATCAAACCAATTCTCTACTGGGCAACTCATCATCCCCTCCTTCAGCTGTACGATTTCCCACAGAGCTAGAGTTGGAGTCTTCCACAAAAGCCTCTCCTCCACCGAGAAATTGTCCAAGTTGTGAGTGTACCAACGAGGTTGACTACATTTGCGCTAGTAATGGCGTGCTATACTTGAACAGTTGCTCGTTCGACTGCGCCACATTCTGTGACTCAGGTAAGGAGCCTTTGATTACCTCATACTTTTATACCAAGTTCAGGGTTCATAATATCCATTTTAAACATCTCTCTTTAGGCATAAGGAAAGCTCCATTGGAATACTGCTCCTCACAAAATCAGAAGGGAAAGTGATGCCACCAAAATATGTATGGAACATTACAAACAAATATTCTGAATTTGAAATCATGTTTTATTTTAGATATAATATATAATATAATTCTTCAATAAATTACAATTTTTCAGACTCTCCCCCATCATAAATGGATTATACATATTATAATATTACTATGTATGTAGATATATTTTATAGAATATGTAGGAGTATCCTTTTAATTATATAGTTTAATGTAGTAGAGTACTATTTATTTATGTATGTGTGTACTATTCAATGTAAATCTCGTACAGATCCATTCACTCCAACATAACGAAATTTTGGAATAAAGAGTGAAACAAGTTAGTTAAGTTGGCTGAATATTTAAAAAATACAGTTTCTGACAAACAAGTAATGCATTGTTATTGAGTTAAATGAAAAACAATGCATTTAAAAACACCATAATAATCACTAGTTTATCAGAATCATGAAGAGATATTTCGATTTAAAAATTATACGTCTCTTCCTGCAAAGACCACAGGATGCAAAACCTGAACATATAAATAACATTTACAAATAATGACATACCTATAACATAAATTCAACTAATTAATGATTTGTTTAACACAGCAAAGCAAACTCAGCATAGTCTCTATAAAATAATAATAAGCGACAAGAACTTTAACACAGATTTCAATCTTTAATACAAAATAATAATAAACAAAATGAAGCGCAATGTTTTAAAACTCTTTCGCTCATCTTCTCATCCTGAACTGTCAAAACTCTATCATCAAAACTTTTAGCTTATCCCAAATATTTCCTTAGCTTCACCAGAAAAAATATGTAGCTTCATAATCTTTTGTGTATTAACATAGTAAACTCTGCCATTACACCATATTTTTTCATGTGCACTTAAGATATTTCTGTATCCTCAATCAAAAATCATACTAATCAAGATCACTCCTTCACTGTATGTTATACTCATCCGCTTTATCTAGCGAGCCCTTTGCTAAAGTCTATAATTCACACGAGTAAGAGGAGCCTGAAGTACATATTATTGATTACTCACAATTACATTTAAAACGTGTTATAGAATACAACTTTTACTTTTCATATTCAAAGTTTCCAAAAACACATTCCATAGCTTAATTACACCGTTTTTACCGATACCTCTGTTTATAATATAAGTTATGTTTTGTAATGAATAATTATTTTGTGTACTATAACATTGTATTTTAAATTATTTCTTATGGAAGTTCATAAAATTTGCACTTTACATAATTCTTTTTCTTCCTTCTAAAATAAAGAAATGGAATAAAACTTGAAACTGGTGACATTTCATATTCGATTACTATACGTAAAATTATTTTGCTAAACCACACAGAAGTAATAATATTTTTGCTAAAATAACGATTTTTCTTTTCTATATATTTATTCTTGTAATAGCCAACCACTCAATGCGCACTCTATTATATGTAATGACCAGTGATAATATTGTTTACGTTTATGTAGTACGTATTATTAAAAATTGTTGATTATATTTTTAAAACTTGTATTTATAGGTTGAAAAGTTTATCTTTGTTTTATGTTTAGTGTTGGAATGGAGATCAACTCATCATGTTCGCCTGCAGTACTCATCTCACTAATTATAAGTTTTGAGTAGTGTGCGCTAATAATAAAAATTCGTTTTTTTGCATAATAAAAATTATTCATTTCTTTCATAGAGACCCTTCTTTTCATTTAAAACATCTGCAGTTAAGATCTGTTATTCCTTAAATATTTCCTATAAAAACTCTTTGTACACTACATTTTAAATAAATACATGTTTTCAACGCTTTCCTAAAACTTGCTTTGCAAGATTCTCAGCTTGACACTGCAAGAATGTATGCCGTGTTACTTTAAAGATGGTGGACTGTTTATTAGTTTTTGTGTATTAATTTCTTTAAAAAAATTTAAACTGCTTCAGCAGGACTTTGGAACTCGCTGAGAGCTTGGATCGGATTCTGAGGCTTTTTCTGAGACCCTCGTCGTACCTTGGCTCGAACTTCCTCAGGTTTCTCACGCCGCACGAGTGGCTTCTTCTCTGGAGCTTTCATCTTCCAAACGACGATAGGCAACTAGATAGGAACAAGTTTAAACAAAGAAAAATGTTAAATCTGATTCTTTTACAGTTCACATCATGTAATTCCACATAAAGAAAACCACAGCTAAACATAAAAAATATCAATTGTGTTAAAACAACACATCGTCACATATAAAGTGAAATGGTTCTTCATTTTGTCATTTTTGATAACCAGAGTTGTTACTGCTGTTACTCAGAACATTTAGAATTTGGAACACAGTATTTTTTTACAGTTACACAATTCCAATTAAAAAGTGTTAACCAAATGCTGCTTTTGTTTTGGTGCTATCTTTGCAACTTCATAAACAACAAAAAGTGTTTTTAATTCCAGTGAGCTCACTCATTATTTTTGCTCGTCAGTCAAGTATTTAGACGACTCATTATATCTTGTTATTTACTTCTACTTTAGACAAAACTGGATTAATTGGACAGATTACAAGAAAAAAGAATGTTTAGATAAACATTTGTTTTTTAACACAAAACTCCACAGTGAACAAAAGACCAAGTGAAAATTGAGGTGATACCAGATTAACCCCGTAAAGAATGGAATATGTTGATGTAATAGGGAAATAGAATTGGGATGGATCAAGCCTGTCAAAACCAGACTCTGTGACTTCCTAATGAGCTGAAAATAAAAAAGTAATGGCGAAACGAAGAGAAGAGTATTTCTTTGGCTCAGAATAAATTGTTAGGTAATCCACGCATCATCATTTACTTTTGAGTTACAAATGTGAATGATTGAATATATCGGAGTGTTACAATTATTTTGGGATTTTCGTTGCCTTTAATGAAGGATGACGATTAAAGTATTGATTTTTAATTAAATGATTCGAGGAAAAATAATAATAGTGATTTTCAAGAAAGCATGAATAAAATTTACATTAACTTTGATTGATGATGGTAATGGGGGGTTAATATGATGTTTACAGCTTACTCTTACCGATACAGTTCCCTGACGAGGATACTTCGTAGATGCGACATAAGACGCCTTCACAGTCAACACGACTGCATTCATCAGATTCTTTGCTGCTTGAATCAATGAGGTTGCTGAGTCAAGCTGAATAAAGATTCGGAATAAAATTAATAGTTAATGAGGTGGAACGGAAAATAGCACTAATGATAATGGGCTTCATTGTACTTGAGTAGCAACTTACCCCAGAGACAATCAACTCGCCACTGATATTCTGCACGTCCGCCTTCACTTTGCTGGTAATATTAAGCTGGTGACAGTATAGAGCAATTCTTTGGAGATAAGCGAGCAAGTCCTTCTTTGTCGAGGACTCTGGGCACTGGTCAGCGATTTGTCGGGCGAGTTTGTCGAGCTTCGTGCCCGCCTCGGAAATCTTTTTTGCTGCGTTAATAACGTCCATTGTGGTCTTCAACGGTCCTCGTCCTCTACACAGATAAAATATGTTTTAAAAAGAATTAGTGGAAACATTTTTATCGATGTAAGTTTCCAAGGAGGTCGTCTTCCGTGCTTACCTCGTAAAGTCAGTCATTTCCATCATGATCATACACATGTGTTTCGCAAGGACAATGATGTCATTCCCAGTGTCATCCCATTTCGCAACTTCCCTGTCAAACTTGAGCTTCTCCGTTCTAAAGCTTTCCACTTGCTGGGCAATCCTTTGCTTGTCTTCCTCTGTCATCTTGCGCATTGCCTCCTATTGATTCGCATGAAAAGACGGATGTAGAGTAAATTCTTACCCTACCTTATTTACACAGCATCCTACGTAAGCATAAATTTCAAATCAGTAATGAAAATACCCTAGCGGTTGTGATTCCACTGATGTCAGGATACTCATCCACAATGTGGTCTCCAGTGTGAGCGCTTGCTGCAAATAGGAACATTCATAAATGTCAATTAATACCAATCACGCGAAATAGACAAAATGCAAAATCTGAAAGACAATTTATCACCCACATTTACTACGCGTGTCGGTGTAGTGCTCGTCAAACTCAACATCTTCGGGATCTAGCTCATCGTCCGCCTGATGAAAAAGAGCAAATTAATTGTCCATTTATCTGCTCGTTTGTCATATTATTGATAAAACATACATTTTCTGTTCTAGCTTACCCTGTTCATCAACACAGCCCTCCGTATCTCCCTAACTCCATCATAGACAAGCCTTGAAGCGTCAATAAATTCATTTTCATCAACGTCCTTTGACGGATTGGATGACAAGGCCTCCACAGCAATTTCCACTCTCTGTGCAAAATTCGGCATCACTTGATCCCGAAGCACTTTTACAGCTTCCAACACACGCTCCGTGTAAATCCCAGGCTCGTAATTACTCATCTCAGCAGTTACAACATTAGCTACCCTAGCCGCCCGACCGCGGATTGCGCCTGCAGTTCTGTCTAAAGAGTCGGCATCTCCTTCTTGCAATGCCAACACGCATTTGTTCACGTCCTCGAGAATATGATTTTCTACATAGATGACAGAACGCCGCAGAGCAAAAAAAATAACAGTTTTGTCAACGTCATAAGCGATTCGTCATGATTAATAGTCCTAAATTAATATTGAAATTAACAAGGTTGAAAATTTGAAAAAAAACCCTCACCGGAAACAGCCAAAAAGTCATCAATTGTGGTTATATCATCCACAGCCTCTGTGAGAATGCGTACTTGATTCTCCCAAGCTTCTCGGAACACATCCATATTTTCCAAGGCAACCTATTTAAAATGGAAAGAGACAATAAATTAGAATGAATGGGAGTTGGATTTTTAAAAAGAAAGTCCCACAATCACACACACACACAACACATTTCACAATCTTTAACTAACCTTCGATTTTGGGCGAGCTGCCAAGATTCTCGCTGCGTTAATTACTTGCGGGCATAAATTCTCAATTTGGGATGCGGCGTAACGAACCATTTTTACGCCATCCTCGTTCCCTGACATACTGCACGCAAGATTTGCAACCTACACCGTGAAACAAGAGAAAGTAGAATGCATTCCTTATTTTGAACATTTTTTTCGAGCATTATTTCCTAAATGATTGTATTGCTCGTGTCATGACACGCACCTCGACTAATTTGTTCGCATGCTCGGTAAAAACTTGTGCATAGTCTTCAACCTCCTTCTCATTACCCGCTTTTGCTGCTTCAATCAAGACCAAAAGTGGAACGCTCGTTTCCAAAAAGCTATGATGGAAAAAACGGAAAAAAAGGCATAGTCAAGATTTCTGAGATAAACTGGTACAGGGAACTGTGACAAGAGATGAAGATGAAACGGGTCGCTTGCTTTACCTGTCAGAAACATGATCCACCACAGCCTTGCGTAACTGACGCCTCAAATCCCTTGTCTTCCGGCACATGTGCTCAATTGCGCGTTCCAAATTCTCGCTTCGATCCTTTTTCCCGATCTACAATTTATTTTTTCAGATACGGAGAAATGATATTTTTTCTTCTAAAAATAGGCCAATTATTTAGAAGACGGAAAGATTATTAAAGACATGCTTGTTTACATTAGCCATATATTCCGAAAGAAGATCCTGCAACGCCTGCCTCACAGCATTGCACTCCGCCACAATCCTTTCTCTTCGCTCATCTCTCGTGCAAGAAGAATCTGCCATAAGTGCCGCCCCACTAATTATTGACTCCAGCCTTTCCTCCAGTGACGGTCTTGTTCTCACCTCATTATATGAAATCGGCTCCATAATAATCCTCTCATCAAAATCATCTAATGCCGCAGCCAACTCTCCTGGGCCATCATAAGGATGACCGCCGACCCCGGACCTCCCCTGTGCCACATCTGAAATAGTATTGACTGCCTCGCAAACTTGACGGAATACAAAGTCCCGATTAGCCTTGGCCGCGGCCAGCTCGGGATGACGAACATACACTTTGGAGGCGGTAAGGAGCATAGTCGAATGTTTTTTGAGGAGAGCCCTTGCCGCTGCAAGATCATCCCTCAGTTGAGGATCCTTCAGTTCCTGTTGACGCTTCGCAGCCGCCTGCATCAATTCCGTGGCATTCCTGCCAAAAGCTCGAATGCTTTCCATCAGCTCCCCTTGACTGGACGCATTCTTCAGTTTCTCCAGATCATCCTCCACAACTCGTAAACTTTTTAGGAGGAGGTGGACATCCACCATGTCTGCAAGGATGAGGAGACGAGTCACTGCAGACAGAAGATTTCTCGCTGCACGAACCATATTCCCGCGTTTTAAGGATGAGCACGGATCATCTGCAAATTCACGAGCCGCAAGGCTCATCGCTTCACCAGTTTTTCGAACCTCGTCTACCGCAGCCAGCATTTCCTGCTTGATGTCCGGGTTTTCATGTGCTATTTGTTCCCCTTTTTCGATAAAGTTTTCAGTCGCTTTTTCCACAGCGGCGACCAGCACATGTGCTCGCTTCGACCGACCCTTTTTCTTTTTTGAAGGTCCTTTCGTATTTACAAGCGTAGTTACCTGTAAACATGGTTATAACGGTTTTTAATGGCTCATCACTGCTTGAGGGGCAAAGTGGAGGCTTTATCGTGGAACAGGAAGTTCAAAGGACACGTACATAGAAAGAGAGTCTACAAGACAGAAGATCATTTTCAATCTTTTCACACGTGAGAACACATGCAAAGCATAAAACATTTTCCACCGTACAAAAATAGACAAGCAACGTGCAGAAAAAAGTCATTCTTGAGTAGCACTGTGGCAGAACGGTGACGATAAGATTTAAGATAAGCCAATAATATCAAAGAGCACGAACACACATTACGCAATGATGTAAAACTGGTAAAAGAAACAGATCAGCGCAGCAGGAGTTGAGAAAATGAAATAAGATATGGATGAATTACTAAGAGTAATGCGCAAAAATATATTTTTAAAATGAGAGGAAGAGGAGCAATTACAAAAAATTTCATGCTCAAGTGGCAGAAGCAATTGAAATTTTTTAAAAGAGACATAACATATGTGGCTCGCATGTTTGCTCACTTCCCTTCTAAAGTTATCAAATAAAAAGTTGCTAAAAAACGCTCGAGTGCTGTTTCTCGACTACTTTGAAAAATACTTATAGTTTGTAACTCAAAATTCAAAACATAGTGAAAGTAGTATAGTTATACTTTAAGTAAGATATTCAAGAAGAGAAAAAATGAAATAGAGATCTTATTTCGTAGAAGTAAGAAATGAAATAGAAATGATTTCAAATGACTAAATACACGCTTTAAAGTTCTTTCAACGACGCTCTCCCAGAATATTTAGTAGAGTTTTCAAATGAGTTCATATAATATATTTGTTATGTATATATACCTGCATCACCAAAGGTTCTAGGGTCACTTCAACAGAGCGCGTTCGAATTTCTAAATTTTTCGGATCCCATCTGAGGACGATATGCCCAGGATCTCCGTCGATCACTCCCAGCGTCATTTTGACTGAATTCTCTTTAATTTTTTTACTACTGGTATTTGTATAATGCGGGTGTATGAAAGATTTTTCTGTATAATTTTTTTTTCCCTTTAGTTAATTGAGCTATTAAGCCTGCGTATAGAGGTTTATTGCTGTGAGAGTTTCAGGAAATACTGACCAACTATACTGATTAGTCGAGTAAAAAAGTTCGGTTTACAAAGCTATAAATATAATATTTTCTGACTTCACTATTTCAAAGGACGGGTGCAAAAAATCTAGTTGAATCTAAATAATTTTTCTCTTTAAATTACTTCAAATAAACTAATATTCGTATACTGTTTGATAAAAGCTATAAGCTTGCCTCCTTTTAACCTATCTTTTTTTTTGAGTTCAGTCATAAAATGTTGAATAGAACGCGTCGCATTTAATGGAATTCGTGTCAGTATACAGGTCACACAAAAAATTACTTAAGTATTTTTTTAGAATCTTGGAGCTATAAATACTTTCAATATTTGTTGAGCTTTTTTAAAAAACAATGCATTAATTAAATTAATAAACTATTGACAAACAAATAATTTAGTGCAGCTTGTGTGAGAGAGCAATGGTAGTGCTGGCTATTATAGAGCTTAATTGGCTATTATTTCTTATTGTGACAAGTGCAAACAATTAGTGCAAAAAACACGGAACAAATATATGCGGTAGTTTTTTTGGTGCTGGCTTGGCTTGGCTTTTTTTGGCTTAATGGCGTGTGTTTTTAATTGTGACAATGAACGAGCGAGAACGAACGACAAGTTAGGCGGCAGTAGTGGGTAATTTTTTTCTTAATTATAGGTTTTTTATACACGGTTAGAGAACACACGACAACTCTGAAAAGACACATCAATTAAAAAATTCTGTACACATGTAAGATAACAGGTGAAGGTTATGATATTAAGAGTGCAGATTTGATGACAGAGACGAGAGAATGTAATAATAGCAGTTAATTAGCAGGAGAGAAAAAATCTTTTACCTGAATTACTAAAGGTTCTAGAGTCTTCTCTACAGACATGGTCCGGATTTCGAGATTTTTGGGATCCCATTTTAATGCTACGTGACCAAAGTGATCCAACGACATTTTTGAACTTTTCTTGGAAAACTAAAACAATATAAATGGGAAATTTTAACAATTAAAAGAGAACAATGCGAACAAATTTTCCATAAAAAAAATGGCCCACAAACAATTGTGCTTTTAAAGAGGTCTTTCTCTATTTGAAAGAATTTATCCTTGACTGCTTATGCAGAAAAATAGAGTTCTATAATGGTGAATGCGTGCATAGAGAAATAACAGCTTTTCTTACCTACTAACTGTGGTATGTCAAACGATCCAATTAGCCTCCAGGAATGTGTGGGAGTGATTAATTAGTGCAGAGACAAATTGCACACATGCACTCTTAAAACTGAGCTCGTGATAGCAACCACTTCACAGAGATAAACAAAGTCTTTCCTCACAGAGATGAATGTCGTCACCTCAAAAAAATCTTTCTCCTCTCTTCCTTCAACTTATTCTCTGTCTCTAGTCTAATTATAATTTACATGCACGTACCAGCAAAGAATATGAATGTTTTTTGCATGTCCGTCCCAGAGCTCTTCGTCTCTTTGAATCTCTTTGATGACTGATGCAGGAGCTAAATTGGGCTTGACACATGATACATGTGCGTCTGTATTATTTACATGATGATGCACTTCTCTTGCTACTGCTCTTCTCGTCGTCGAGTATAGAATTCAAGGTTGAGCAATTTAAATTCATTATCATTCATCACAAAACAGAGACAAAGAGAAAAAACACGAACTAGAGACGAGAACCACAGAATGTGACCTAACACTAAAATTGTCCAAGCTTTTGATACTAAGGTAATCTCGGTACTAGCTAGCAAGTGGCACAAAAAATACTAAAAAAATGTTTGTTGCTGAGATCAGTAATATTATATTGAACTATTATTTTGCACTGCAAATAAACGTGTTGGTAAAATTTCCTCCTCAAAACGTCATCATATTCTCGACCATGATAAAACACCGGGTCTTATATATCGTTATAAAAAAAATTGATGATCAGAGATCCCTTCCAATTGATTACTCAATTTGATCCACTTCTTATTAAGGTTTCTCCTCGCGTCTAGTTTTCTCTACTCACTGCCACCACCGTGTGCAAATCTGAGGAGTAGTCAACTTCTTAATTATTTTCTCCTCTACTCTGCTGCACAACTTATTTTCCTCATCACATCATCCACCTACGCACAAAGCATAGCTATAAAAATGAGCAGCAGGATGAGAAGGAATCTGTGAACGAAGACTTTTCTGTACTTCTTCCTTTCTCACAATTTACTAGTTTCTCTTCTCACAAATCACACATAAAACACAATACAAGCCTCCTATTGTCTTCACTGCTCCTTATCCTCAATTGGATTATTATTGGAGTCTCCTCACAGACTAAAAAATGTGAGAGCGACCACCACCAAACTGCCAGAAGAAGTGGATATACTGCCGTTGATGATGTTGATGATATAATTATTATGATGATGATATACCACCAGTGGAAAGTCTATTATTTATAGTAAACTACCACCATTGTTCTACAAAAAAGCAACTATTTTTTTCCTTGTATTATTATTATGTATTCCCTTCAGCTCTCCTCCTCCTCATGCACCACCTCACAGAATAGAGTCTTGGCAGTTTCTGTTTATCCTGACATTACTCGGTTCTCCTGTGCTTCTTTCACGGTTTCTCGTCGTCGATTACACAAGAACTCTTTTCTCTCTTTAGCTCTTGTACTCCACACGATTATTATTATGTGAGGGCTCCCACAACAAGAGAACAGTATATTTTCACTCCTCCATACACACATATACTCCACTCCAAATCCAATCCTCCAAACACGACTACACAATCAAGACGGGGGAAAAATATGTGGAAATTGGTGTTGTTGAACACACACAGTGAAATATGCTGCTCCACTATTCCCTACTCTCTTTCTCCCTCTATTTCTCCTCCAATATTATGTGTTCTTCTGTATGTCTGGGCGAGATTCGGAAACCGGAGTTTTCTTCTTCGTGTAACCCGAACACCAAGAGAAAGAGCAGCAAGGAAAAAAAAAATATTCTAGTAGAAGCTGTAGGGTATCATGATCATCATCATCGTCATCCTCTTCAAACTAAATAGCTAGCTTGAAAAAAAGAGGAGCCTCTCTGCCACCACCGTTGTTGAGGAGGAGAACATGCCGTTAGGAGAAACGAAGAGAAAAGAGTCAACATATGTCCTTACATAGAAGAATAAATAAACTGACACTCTAAAGACAAGACACTACCACCATCATGGTACCATATAGCATGGACACCACGAAAGAGAAAAAAAAGACACGCAAAGGAGGAGATTGCTGAGGAGATGTAAAAAATGTATATAGATCTTGTGTAATAGTAAGGAGGAGAAAAGGAGGTTGGCAAAGACAAGGAAATGAGGATGTCCTTCTGTATATTTATTCGTGTCTGTGTGTGCCACTTTGACTGGAAGAGAGATACGAGATCTCTGGATTTTGGGATGTATTGCAGAAAGTAGGGATTTTTTTTTCATGGAATAACAGAAGACGTAGTAATGTTTTCTATGTACATGTACAGACGCAAAAAACTGCCAATAATGCCGGGGAGGAGAAGGAAGAAGCGATGCAATCGAAAAAAGGAAAGCAGAGGATGAGAGCATTTTCGGATATCATTGCAATCATTACACTTGTTTCGTGATAGAAATTGTTCTGCTGTTACTCCTTTTTTTGAGGGGATAAGGATTGAATGGAGTATTGGATAGAAGTAAAAAAAACTTACATTTTGTGTACCCATTCACTAGAGCGGATTGGATTATTTTGGGCCGTTTCAATGTTTTCAAGATTGTCGGTGCATAGCATACAGTGATATTTTCTTTTCTTCAGTATTTCTTATATTCTTACATTATTGCTATACGAAATGAAGATATGTATTCTGGGAACTTGGGACTGTTGTGACTGTTGTAATAGGTGCGTTGTTTTTATAGGAATCTCTTTTTATAAGGTATTCCCACTTGTACTCACGGTACCTCTACATCAAGTTTGCTGCAGGCAGGACGAAAAATAATTGGTGTATGACTGCTATGAAAAAAAGGTAGTAGAGTTTTGTGGTTGCTCTGGAGCTCTCTATTTTTTTCGTTATTGGGTATCCATTCCTGCATATTCCATTCCACGACATGGTTCCATCTACATCAAAAAACATTTTCCCAATGCACTTGTAGAAAAAATAGAAATAGAGCTGCAACAAAAGTCCAAAAAAATCCTTTTTGGTACATACATCTATGCATGTACATACATTCTAGTAGGGGTAGTTGAAAAGGGAGAGAATATCTGAATGTCCATAATAATCCGTTGTTGAAAACGACAGAGAGCTCTAAAAAAAGGGGAAGCAGTTTGTAGCTGGATGAATAACGTGTTGGATGATGGAAGGGAAGGAGATGATCGTCATGATATTTCATGCTCCCATTTTGTTCATCCAGCTCCAGCAGTGGAACTTGAGCTCTGCAACAACTGCTTCTCCTCCGGTTCTAAATGCAGAGGGGTATATTACCAAAAAATGATAAAGTAGCTATTCTACAATACACCTCCACACAAAAAAGATAATCATAACAATGGGGAGAATTGTTGGTTGGTATGTTGTATGCAGTGAACTGAGAGCACTGTGCTGGAGCAACCCTGTCAAGCTTTAGAGAATCACGTAAAGTGCAACAAAAGAAAGTTTAGGTGGTATGGTCGTAGAGGGATATAATTTTTTTTGAGGCAGGTTCCTCTGAGCCAAACCTTTTTATGTAGTTTGTCTTATGGGTATTGTTGAAAATTGAGTTGAAAAATGCTCGTGTGAGTAGATTTTCAGCTGTGGGGCTGTTATGACTTGACTGTATGTGTGTGCAGCTTATTTTTGAGGAAATTAGTAAATAATACCGTTTTCCTTGAAAATCCATTTCATAATATCCGACCCGGCGTATACCAGCTAATCTCAGCAAAATGTTTGCACAACAACAGCAGAATTATTACCTTTTTTGGAATGAAAGCGACTGAAATGTGTACACAGTAATATGACTTATGAGACCAGGGACTATACTTGTATCTTTTGGAACTCGGATAAATCTCAAATATAATTCCTACCTTATTGCATGAATGTAACCATAGCGCATATATATATAATCCAATCCATAATATTCCTTCCTCATCATGATCCACAATCCACACACGAGCTTTCCGACATTTTGGAATATTCCAACAACATATTAACAATGCATATGGAAAGGAATAGAATACGTTTCCTACATTATCTGAATGTTGATCTTTTTTCCAGGGATTTGAAGAAAGAGATGGAGAGATCTCTGAAAAAAAATCTCTGCCATTAGATACACTTGCTTCTCTCTCTCTATTCATTATGCTTGGTCCCATCGTCCCAGACGCATTTCTCTCTCTTTCTGAGCTCTCGTCTCTTTCCTTTCTTTCTATATTTTTATTATGTTTAGACATGCAAGTCTCCTCTCCAAAAAAAACTTGAGGAGATTGAGGTTGCCTGGTTGCCTCACACACAGGATGTTACCGTAAAAAGGTATGTTGGTATGTGAGCATTTAAATATTCATGTTTTCTTCTTATTATTACTATCGTAGTTATGAAGGTACATAAATATGTAAAGGCATGAGAAATATTATTATTATGTGCTCCGCTGTGTGCCGTGTGGGTGTGGGAGGACGTAACCACGAACCACTATTACTTCTCCTACTAAAGGTAAATATTAATGATGAGAAAAGGTAGGTTGATTTTTTAAAGGCTTGTGGGAGATGAGAAGCCTAGCAATAGGTATTTCTAAATGGCAAAGGAAATTTTCTCGCAGATGTGTGAGCTGAGAGGAGTGGATGTTTGGCTTGTGCTTTTTGGTATATCGCTTGCGGTGTTTTGGATCACACGCCACACCACTACCATGCCATGCCAACGCCACCACTACTGGCTCGACACCAACGCAACGGTTTTGTGACTTTAAACGCTGTTTTGTAAGGTTGTTTGGTTGAGAGAGGAAGTTGGTGGAAATAAATTTATTCCTGTGGTCAGGGCACTGACCAGAGAGAGACTCTAGAGAGTAAAGAGACGAGGAGAGAACAAAAGGATGTGGGCATTTAAAGTAGAATGGGGAAGGGAGAAGAAGGAAGCTTTTACCGGTGATTGCCATTAAATTTCACATAAGAATCATTACAGGAGAGGGTTAGGGAGAGAGCTAGAGTTTGGACTGATGCTACTGATCGCTTGTCTTCACTGCAGAGGAATTTTTCAAATTGGATTGTTGAGTCTGATAAAAATTGCATGGTTGAATGTTGTGGGTTTACTGCTTTGTTTTCTTTTTTTTGCATGGTGCGTAGGAAAAAAAAGAGCTAAAAAGGTGAAATAATTGTGGTAATCATGGAGAGGAGACAATAAAGGGATTCATTACTGAAATATGCAGCGGTGGTGGTGGGATAATGAGATGTGAGTCAGTAATGAGGAGTGCCAGACATTATCATGCGTCTGGGTATTCTCTGTTTACTAAAATCACTACAAGGTGAAGATAGAGTTAACTACTAAAAATATGCTCAAATAAGAGGAAAAACTGGCAAAATCAAAAACCAATAATGACATCTCTGGTGTCTGGATTCTGGATTTAGAACGAGGTGTGAATGTTAATAAATGAATGCTAATAAAACAATATAAACTTCACCCTTCATTAAATTAGTTAAGTTGGATTTTTGGTTGAAGCTAACATTAATTAATTTCGATTGTTCGCAGCAGTTTACTGCAAAGCAACTCACTTCGAATCAAATGGCAAATCATACGATGGCTGTCATTTGCACTTGTTTGCGATGCTGCTAAGTAAGTGCCGTGCCTAGCGACAGTGTGAGCAAAACGCTACATTAGACAAAGAGTATCGGGGTGTCTTGATACTCCCTGATTTCTTACCGGGAACACGACTACATGTGGAATTATTATGATGAAAAATGTTTTTATTTACACTTCTTGAAAACAACAGGGAATTTAATTGAATGATAATTAATTATAATTAGTGTTGATCATTGTCATGTGTCTACGTTTACTTGGTGGAGATCTATTTAGATTTCTGTCGGAAAATTAGAGTGCTGTTGTAAAAGTTGTAAGTTGAAAACTTGGTCGGCTACTTTGCCTGCCTGTCACTCATCAATTCTTCACTGCCCACCATTGCAATCTCGAAAAGTTGATTAATTAATTGTTCATAATTTTTGTGCACAGGGACTGTCAGTATTATTGTTGACACCATTGTTGACCATGCGGAAGGTTGACTGCAGTGAAAGTGTGGAGGAGGCGTTGGCTCGCCTGGACTTGGAAAGTAAGCAGAAGAAGTTGGCTAAGGAACGAGAGAAGGAGGAGGCGGCTCGAAAGAAGAAGCTGGAGGAAGAGGAAAGGTTAATGAAAGCTAGACAAGAGAAGAGTTATGAAGATCCAATGTCTACAAGGTCGGACAATGAGCGGGAGGTCAGCTACCCGCAGAATGAGAAGGCTCGCCAGCTGTATCCAGAGAGGGGAGGAGACAAGTATAAGCCAAGCTGGTTTGCTGTCGCATTCAAGGGGGAGGGTAGGGAAGGGCTCGATAAATTGAAATGTGAAAAGAATGTGTGGGAGGTTGTCAAAAAGAGTAAGTTTAAATTAAATTAACTTTAGCTTTGATAAATGGAATAGTATATTCTGTATTGATGGTAGACAAACATGTTGCAATAAATATTTTAAATTGTATGTTGTAGGTCATTTGGTGCAGCTTATGATGGGCGCTTTGAAAGCTTCTGGATGGTATGTAAAGTTGACGAATACTTTATGAATTATTTGAATCGGCAATTACAATGCGGTACTTACAATATATCTATTCGTTTGGCTATTAGTGAGATCGATATTCGTCGGCACATCTCATGTGAGGTTTGTGATACATCTGTTACGGGCGGTTATGATCCTTTTTTAAACCAGGTTAGTGTAAGGTTCAATGCAGCTATTATGCATAACATAATATTTATCCTACATTTTAAATTATACATTGTGTATAGTGTTTTTCTGATTCTGTCTATTTTGACGATTGATATTTAGGTCGTTATTTGTCAAAACACTGCACGTTACAAGGGAATAATCCAAGGAGCGTTGACTCATGAACTGATTCACATGTTTGATTACTGTCGTCACAAATTGGACTTATCAAATATTAAACATCTAGCGTGTACCGAGATTAGAGCTGCGAACCTAGCCCATTGTAGCTACATGAGTGCTTTTACAGAAGGTTCCGTCAAATTGGGAAATGTTAAAGAACAGCATCAAGTAATTTAAACTTAATAATATATAATTCTTTGTAGGAGTTTGGTAGATTTTTGTTTGAATTTCTACAATATTCCATCCACATGGCTTTGATAGAATGGTGCTTCTTTATAGGAATGTGTGAAAAATCGAGCAATGCGATCTGTACTGGCAGTACGAAACGTTTCTCAGGAGGAGGCAATGGAGGCGGTTGACTCAGTGTTCGAAAAATGCTACAATGATCTGGAACCTATCGGGCGACGCATTAGACGTAACTCTGATCATATGGAAAAGGCTTATTACGATAGGAAAAGTATGGGTTACATATGAGTTGTATTTTTGCAAAACTTTACTAGAGGTAGTACAATATTGTTATTTCTACAGATTCTAGTACTATTGAGATATGTTCAAAATATTCGTAGTCATTACTTTTAGAATGTTCTTGTTATACCGAGTCAGTACACTGTATCAGTGTTAATACTACAGACGGTGCCATTATTCCTTTTATTATTTTACTTTTTAACCATTCGAATTCGACCATTGTTGGGATTATATAAATACGTTGATACGACTAGCTATTCATATAATCAAGATCTGTCGCGTATATCCTGTGAAAATGTATGCTATCAAGTCGGCTCAATCTCTTTAGCATTGTTTTACCCATAGTTAACTCAGTTGTATGGGTTTATACGTTTGTACAAGTCTGTGAAGAAGTATTTATATTTTCCAGAAATAAACAAACAATTATGGAATATAATGAGTGAATGAATTTTAAGAATGAATCATTACTATTGTACATATAAATTAAAACCCAAGCACGCAGCAACCAGGCCTCTTACGAACAGTTAGCTTGGTATATTGCAGGTTTTTATTTATTTATCACGCAACTCTATTATCTTTATAGTTTGAAATCATTCTTCTCAATTACCGACTTACTTCAAATAGCGTCTCTTGAAAGGAATCATTGAAAAATGCTTCATGACCTAGTCCCTTGTTTTGCACTTTTGCATTCAGATTTCAGAAAGAGAAAGCGAGGCATATGAAAAGAGTGAAATGGTGTTTTCCAAATCTGCCAGATGGAAACCTCATTCAATTTCTGCAAAGCTTTCCGTAGCGTTGTTTCACATGTAACTAGTCAGGTTCACACTCATCTCACAATTCATCTCACTCATTGTCAATCTCAATATGATGGAGACTGGGCTGCTATAACCTTATACAATGCCATAAACCAAATACTGAGTAACATTTTCACTAAACTTATCAATAACATTCACATGTTGCATAAGATGTTTTAAAACAATGCCTAAATTTTACAGAAACAATAGAATATTATTTACCTACGTAAATAATTCCCATGTGGGAATTTCTCACTGTGGTCTATTTTATAATGGAGTGAAGTACAATAAACTGATTTTTATTCATTAAACTCATTTTATTACTCTTCCAGAAAAACGTTGGTAGGAATCTTTAAAAAGTCAAAATGTTATCTGTCATTATTAATATGTTCGCCTACGCATTCAATCAACAATATCTGTTCATATTAAAATTAAACTTTACATGATCACTTGTACATAAATGGCATGCCTTTACACATTCTTCTTTGATTTATTGAATTGTATAATATGGAACATGGAACGCATCATTCCTTCACAAAGAGTACTTAAGATGCATTTCCATTCCATGTTTAAAATTTTCAACCAATCATCCTTAAAATCAATACTCTATCAAGGAATTGATACTTATTATGTATATATTATATGCTATCCAATTTCCAATTCCGTTCTCTCAGCTTTGATGGTAACGGACATTTCTTGAATAGTGCAACGTAATATTTTATTATTTCCTTACCACTATAAAAACTGTCTACGTCTTCCCGATCTTAATTAGTCATAAAACATTATGAAACTCTCACATTATTAACGTTATAAATATGACGCATCAAACACTTTCAGCTCATGTTTCGCTTTATAGTTCCCATAATGTAATCAACCAACCCCATGGCATAAACTGTCTCCTGTCTTTTTGTATGCATTGCATATATCGTCAACGCGATCAACGCTTTATTTAAACTACAAAATATCATTCTAAAGCAGTGTAACACGCATATATGATAAGCGATATCAAATATTAGTAGCAAGCTACAAAATCCGTTTTTAGCGTTACAACCGCCAATAAAAAATATTCACTCGTCTTTTTAGAGCCCTGTCTTCTTCACAAAGTGCAATGCATAAGAACACGCTCTCCTTTCTGAATTTTGCCCATGCTTCATAGTTCCAATCCATTCCAACATTTCCAACGCTGCAAAAAAAAAATATGGAACGGCAGGTTTTACAGATCGTTACTGCTTCTCTGGTAAAAAAATGATGGTGGCTTTGCCTGGCTCTTTGGTTCACTATAGCTTTCGCTATAACAATCTCGTATACTCATCCTCAAGCCATCAGTCGTTCACAAGACGCGCAGAAGAACACCGTTCCACAAAAGCATACACAGCAAGACGCTGAGAAACGCTACAAGAGCAAAAACACCATCTCGTTTGTTTTATGAATTAAAAATTATAAAAGCAGAGTCAAGTCAATTCACCACGCATCTTTTCCCCTCAAGCTATAATATTTCCGTCTTTAAAAAGCTGAATACGTGAAAGGACGAAACGGAGAAGAAGTAAGGAAAGCTAAATGACATAAGAGAAAATTGAGTTACAGACACCATCATCATCGTCACCTAACTCTCCATTGTTCCTTGTGTCACCGTTACAAAACTCATGTTAGATTTTTTAAGTGACTTTTTCGCATAGTTAACTTTTCCCTTGTTGTCATCATATCATCTTCATTTCTAATAGAAGGGAGAGGGAAAGCTTTTAACTGTGAAAAGCTATTATAGCTTCACTCTAGTCAAGTCGTGATCTACTCGCTGTTTTTTTGTTTGTATGGGGAAATGCGAGATTGACAAGCGACCAACGGCAATATTTTTTTTCTAAGCCAAAGCCAGCGTTTTCATCACCTTCGACATTTTTACTTCTCAGAAAGAGTGACTGATGTGTGCCGTGTGTGTGTGTATGTGCACTTAACACTTAAAAATCCATCTCTGTAGAATTTTAACAAGGAAGTGAAAGAGGTGACGACGGCGACGTGTTAGCACTTACATTAGGTAATTACATTATAATCATTTTACATCCTATCAACTATCCGGAAGCTGCACATTTGTGTACTCGGCAAGGTTGTTCAACCAGCCATACTCAGTATTATTATGACCTTTCAAAACACTAGTCATTAATTATCCTTATCACCCACGAGTATCTTCAGTTTCTTTTGAGGAAAAAATGTGTGGAAAACTAAAAGCTCAATAGTGTACAACAGTCCATAGTAGTTTCAATAAGTTTTAAACTCGATAAGAAAGCGTGACATTTTACTTGAAAAAGAGAAACCCCTTTAAAAATAAGAAACATTCTTGATCCACTTTTCTCACCTTTGCCATTTATCAAAAATCATTTTGTTGTTACATCACAAGCAGAATTACTTTTATCTCCAAATATTTTAAAGTTTTCCTCGTTTCTATCATTAAATTAAGAATATTGCAAGATACACTAGAGAGGTGGGTGGACAAATTGATATAGAAGGTCCCCTTTATATCATTCAAGTATTTTTAAACTATTTGCGAAATATTAATACACGTGTGTGCATTCTGCATAGCGTCTGAAAAAATATTTTCTCGGCGAAATTCAACTAGGGCTAATAACAATCTTAAAAGATAACAAACAAAATAGGTGAAAATAATTTTTATATGCCATAATTTTTACAGGTACTTATAATTATAGGAGCTCTATATGTAAGGATTCTCTGTCTTTGTGTTAGACTGAAAGCCAAGAGCCACTAAGAAAACTCCTATTATCAAGAGTGGTACTCTGACGAAGAGGAATTAACAAAGTTGATCCTTAATTTCTGTTAAGAACAGCTTGTTTGTCACGTATACTTACATTCATGAACGGATTATATATTTTTATACAGTGAAAATTGAAAAAAACTGATGTCATTCCTTTTCACTCTGTTTAAAACATTGTTATAAGTTGTAAAAGTAAGAAGCTATATAGATGTGAGTGGAAAACTTGTCGAGAGTGAAAACTAGTCATTTTCACGGTGTTTGTGTTTCGCCTATGACATGTTCATCTCTGAGCTGAGCACCTCACGTTTACAACCAGCAAACCGTCTTGCAGGGCACGAGAAAGGAGAAAAAGTTCAACTTGTGTAAGAAGAAAGTGACTGAAAAGAAAGTTCAACATGAGAAACTCGTGTTAGCGACGCAAGACCGTCTCTAAACATTTATTACATGTACATACATACTTTAATTATTAATTGCATCAAAAAGGACTCAAAGGGAAGAAAAGTACAACTTGGGATTGAACAATTAAATTGGGAAGTGGATTTTAAAATAGAAAAGTTATTAAAACTGAGTTGAATAAAATTAGGGCAATTTATAATTGTCTTATTTCTTGTAACTTTTCCGAGTGGGATAAAAATGTAATAATGAGCAATTGTTTGTCGTTAAAACTGTAACAAGTTGCATACTACGAAGAATAATATGCCTTAGAAGAACTACGTATGATTGACATTCCCCATAAACATACAAACTGAAAAATTGCTTTTATTTTTGAGGCTTCACCAAACCTCGAATTTTTATATGTAAAAGATCGCCGTGTTCTACAAACAGAATCCAACAAGTCAAGCCAGCGAAGTAGAAAATCAACTGTCAACAAGAGAAAAAGTAAGTATTTTTTTGTTTGTTTGGGCAAGAAACTGAAAGTCGCATCCATTCACTCATTCAACCAGACAGGGATTCCTCCATATTCGACATTTGTGGGGGCAACAATATTTGCATCAACAAACTCATGATTTTTTCTTGTTTACCACCTCCCCCATCAACTACTTATTTTCTTGACAGGAGTCTTGCTTCAGTCACGTAATAGTACTCCTCTCAGGTCCTAACAATTTCTATACTTTTCATAATCATATTACATTTTAGTGCCGAATCTCCGGTATTTACGGTTAGTTCTAAAAAATTGCATAATATCCATTGGAGTTCCATGAAAGTTATTTTCATACTCTGAATGGCGGAACTACGGTTAAAAATTCAATGCTTTCCTTTGCAAATTGTCAGCATCCGATTACGTTTTAAGCGTGTAGCATTATTTCAAATGGCAGTTGAAAATCAAATAATATGTGGGGGTGGGATGGAAACCCTTGTTTTTGCGTTTGACATTTTCATCTTGTTCAATTAATTATTACCTTGCGATTGCAAAAGCAAGGTATTCAGAATGGTCGCGGTGTCTGTCCGTCCGTCTGTCTGTCCGTCCGTTTGCACGATAACTTCCGAACGGAAGCAAATTTTCAAATTCTGATTTTTGCAACGT
>JAQIXX010002926.1:0-21947 GCA_034700605.1 Willowsia nigromaculata
CCCCCAGTAACACCGCCAACAACTGTAGCTTTATGACCACAGTCCATTTCAATCCTTCTATTCTATGCTTTCTCGTACTCTGACAAGCCATTACCGCAATATTATTCTATCTACCTTTTTTTATATGTCTCTGTGTGTTTCCCCGTATCTAAGCACACTGGCAAAATCAACCGACTCAACTTACAATTGGTCCTTAATACTTAAGCACCATATATTTTTCCCTTATCGTTTCTCCTCCAATTTTCTCTCCTGCTAAGAAGCTTACGTTTTAGAGGGATAATGATCAAACCAAAATAGCTTCCACTCACTCCGCTCTCTCTCTCCTTTTGTCTCTCTCTTTCTCTAAAATCTTTATTTTTATTTACCCACCACTCACTTTTCCTTCTACTTGGCTTTCTCCTCGTGGCCTTTTGTTACTTTACTTAATTTTTACAAAACTCGGAATCCGTTATTTCACCTACTTAACTCCGATTGACAAGATAAATAGACGAATTGTGTACTATGTTCGTCCTCCGTTAGTTTTCTCAAATTTCCCCTCCTATTCACTGAGTGCTTTAAAAAATTGATGTATAAGCTATATTTCTTATTCTCTAAGTCTTAACAATTAAATGATATTAAACTTTGTCGATTTTGTATTTACTGTAATAATAATGTATTTAATAGTAATAATTATAGTAAGTAGGAACATATCTTACATGACATTATTATCATAGTTTGCCGAGGTACTTACTGTATACTGAATATGTATTGTCAGATATGAATGACTTTTTGCCTTTTGTTGTTACTTGTAGCTACTATCGTTCGTTCCACTAAATGCTTACTTGATTTATCATTAGTTATGTGATTGACAAGGATGACGATGACAATATCATTTAATCTTACGATTTGTTCATTTACTGAGGAGAAACTGTGTGGGTGTAGCAGTAGAATGGAGCGATTTCAGAATTATTTTATCGAATATTTTGTTACTTTTATTGTCAGCAACAGCAACGCTGTTTTCTCTTAGTACACCGTATCTGGGGAAAAGTTGAGTTCATACTAGAGTTCTCATTCCTCCTTTTCCCTTAAAAACGCAAAGCTATTAGTAATATCATATAAGTAGATATGGCAATGATTATGTGAGTGTTGACAGTTTCATTCTCCACAATTCAGAAATGTTTGTCAATGAAATTATTTTATCTGTATCTTTTTTTGCGTATGCGTGAAAGTACCTATTATTGTCACCACATTCAAGCTAGACACAAGTAGGAAAGTGCTGATTAGATTTTTGTCTTGATATACTTTCCTCTAAAAATTTACTTATTCTAATGACGAGTTATTATTGTACAGAAATTGATTTTATTATCGTACGGAAGACTTTGAAAAATCAGATATTATATTTATCTTGATTTTTTGAATGGCATCCAGTTTTTGTGATTGCTGGTGCTGATTTTGTATGCAATGATAATGCTGCTGCTGGTGAAGACAGTGGATGATAATAAGCAAGTTGCTGTTGTATTGATTACTGTGTAGATTGAAGTCTGCTTGCTCATAGCGGAAATGTCTGTTGGAATGTTTCTCGATCTGAAGTTTTGCATCTATGTATTGTTTTTTGAGATACAGGGCTGTCACTTCAGGTCTCCTTTATTCCACATTCTGATTGCAGAGATGATGATGATGATGATGGAGTTTTGCAAATCATTGTACACGTCGGAACATTAGAGAAGCCCGTGTTCCAGGTTTTCTAGTGAAAACAAACGTATTTTGGAGACGAAGATTCTCGATGATGATGATGATGTCTGGTGATGATGATAAGTATTTTTTGTGATAACGTGTAATGATGTAATTGGGAAAGAATTCTTCTCCGAGAGCTGTTTCTTTCCTGATATGAAATGATGTGTACAACGGTTGTGTAGTTTCTTGCTACTACTGGAAGATACAGAGTAATGTTGTACAACTGTAAGTAATGATGAAAATGTTGATGAATCCGTTTGCAAAATGATAACGATGATGATTATGATGCAAATCGCTTTAATTATACATGCGACGTCTCTGAAAAACACATAAAGAGAAAGCATATTGTAATGATCATTAGAATGAAGCTCTTCCTCTACTCTAGAGATTCCATAAAATGGAATAATAAAAACAATCACATTTTCTCTATCCTCGTATTTGAATCTACTGATGCGCTCCTATGTGCACGACTCTAATGCCAAAGAATTGGCTGAATGATAATAAAAAAGCTGAGTTCTAGTGAAGTTTTAGCTGCATAATTTTTTGGCAACAGAAGCTACTTTCAAGTAGTCTTTTTTAGAGAAAAACGAACCTTGTCTGTATTTTGAGTGTATGTGTGTTTGTGTGAACAAAACAATTTCATGGGCAAACGAGTGGGAGACATGCCTGCAGCATAAATGTAGTAAAAAGCCATTGCAAAGTGCTAATATTAAGTGACATTAATTCCTACTGGTTTCATTCACATTTTTAATCGGATTAAACGAATAGTGTCGAATTTTTGCTCGGAAACAGATATAAAACCATGTACTAGTCGTGCCGTGCTCGTCTGTGGATATCATTTCAATTCACGAAAAAGTAAGAAAAGTACATATAGCTTTCTCAATGGGTATAAAGTCCTCGACGAAAATAGTGTGTAAGGGTACAGGGGCCCTTGAAAGGAAGGAAATTGTATACGAATACGTGCTTCTCTTGAAATCAAAATACACGGAGTTCTCCTCCTATTCATATAATAACAAAGTATGTACATAATATAACATCATAAGTGTTGCGTTAGTACAAGGCAGCAAGAGGTGATGACGTGAAGTTATTTTTAGAACAGACACACACAGAAAGGGAGAGCGAGAAAGAAAGCGAGGGAGTCTACCAAACTTGCGGGATGACGACGTCGACTATAAGATTTCATGGAACTTACAGTTTAGGATCAGATAGCAAGTTTTAATATATATAAAGGAGCGATTCATTGAAAATCTCCGTTTCTCACCCGGATAGTGAGAGAAGAATATCATCATTTTTTTTGACTGACTCCAGGAATGTGGCTTGTGTAGAATGAATGAACCAAGTTTTTCACTCTCTTTCCAACTCGCATATACGGCCATACAGCGTATTCTTATTACAAAATGAAGGGAAAAAATTATTGAACGTGAGGAAACGAGAGGAGAAAAGGGCGGCTCTGGGAATCGGTATAAACTTCCGTTTCGTGTCTTTCTTTCTCCTTTTTCTGTTTTCTCTCTACTTTTACTTCTTCACAGAAATACATATAGTAACTTTAAGCTCACTTGGCTATCATTTCATAAACATGCACACAGTAGCTATCCGTGTCCCAGAAGGATTCTTATGTTTATGCACAACTATGATATTTACTAGGTAGATATCTATAAGCTGTGCATTTATGAATAAAATATTACTTTGTATATTTATGCCACACACCTAATGCCACTCCCACACTCCCCCACTTCCTTTGAAAGCACACACACAAAAGAGAAAAGTCCCCAGAAAGTTTTAGTAGTAATTAATGAGATCCAAGATCCAACCGATTCTTCAAACGACTTATAAATAGGATGCCCTTAATTAACCAAATACAGTCTTTCATACGAAGTCTCTCTTGTGAGCGAATATTGTATTTCCTCAAACACCTCAATATCCAAATGATATTAGAACCTAATACGATTCCTCGATAAGGCTACCAAACGATACTTCACCTACAGCCCTCTTCCTCTCATTGATTCCTCTTGGTAATTATGAAGTAAATGAGGAGCATGGGACGATGAAAGGCAAACTGTATGGCGCGGAAGCGGAAGCTGTTAAATGTCGAGAATCACCCCGGCCATATTCTCTTTTACAAAGACAAGAGTCAGCAGTATTGTTCGCTGAAAAGTCTCTTAATAGGAGGACGTCAAACGTCCCTTCCACCCACTCTCTCAGAAATTTCATCAACTCAAAAAAAACGCTGATCATCATGTTTTAAAGTCATCAAAGATTCTCCACTAGGCTGATTGTAAGTTGTTCAGTTGACATGCAAAATCCCAACTTTCACACATTCAACCGTTAAAGTTGCAATTGAGCTACTTAAAGATACTTTCTCTATCCCTAATCTGTGAGTTATAAGTTTGTCAAAATCATGATGGGTAAATCAGAGTGCTAAGGAGATTTTAAATTGTTATCATCTTTCATTAGTTCACTCTTGTTTCCCATGATATAAGAATACTCTCATAATCAAACGTACACATGATATTATCTAACAAATCAAGTGTAAAAAGCAACTTGAGAGCTTGAAAACATGTCAGCTTTCAAATATGGCGGTCATCGTGTGATTCAAAGTGTACTGCTCAAAGTCAGTGACAGTCGTCAAAATGAATTCCTTTCATTTGGATGTCTCACGCATTTGCATACAATTTTGAAAATGTAGTTCACCGGAATTCTCCATTCCCAGCCACAAAGGAAAGTACGCAAAATGTAGAATGATTCCCATACTTTGCAAACTAAATTCGCATTTATACCGTCTTTTTGTTGATTCTGATATTCTATATATTTATATTGGTGTATTTTGATATTTCCTTTGGCTGGGGCGCTGACACGGAAAAGATAAAACAGCTAGGCCATTTACAACTACTGGAGGTGTGCTATGCTACATATAGAGATGTCTAGCTTGTTGGTGTGAGATCTTCCTGTTTAACTCTGAAGAGACTCGTGTGTGCAATCGCACAACACATTTCATCCTGGATACAAGCTACACAGACCGTGTGAGCGAGATATGAAGGTCTGTCGCTAATAGAAAAGGAGAGAAAATATTTTGCATAACTTGAAGTGCGAAATCTCTCCCTCGTTCGTGCTTTTAGAAATACAAGCGTACATAATAATAATAATAATATGCAGATATACAATAACAGCACATACATATGCATGTACAGAAGGTTATGCGGCGTGGGTGGAAAATGCAACGTAAAGGAGGATGAAGTAGAGAGAAAAAAACAGGTGGATGCAGCAGTTTTCCTTTGTTGACTCAACTTTCCCTCAACTTGGGCCCAACTCTAACAACCATGCTGTAGTGTAGTAGAAAAGCAGTAGAAGGATGAGCAATTTAAAAGTAATATATAGCCGTGTGGTATTACTAGTCTTATCATAATCACAATCATCACACACCACCATCTCAAATGTTTCCCTCGCTTTTCTCGTCTATCTTTCTACAACGACCATTTGAAAATGCCTATTAGAATGCCTAGTGCCGTATATACCCAGCCTCACACGATGGCATTTCGGGAGGATGAGAAATTCGTGAATGAAATCCCTAAATTTCCATTTTCCTTTTTTGCGAGCTCTGAAGTCACAACGTCTAGAGAAATACGGGGTAAAAGGAGACACGCCTAGCTGAATAGACTGTCTCAATATTTTTTTTTATATTTTCCTCAAAACTTCTCTGGTGTATGTTTACCTGATCGCGAGATCTTACGACTAACAACCATGTATCTACTTTTACTATGCATATTATTCAGTTGAATTGTTATCCTGCACAGTCATTTATGCATTGAAGTTCTGGGAAAAATAGAACAAAAAACCATTTGCACTCACATTTTCCTGTCTATCGAAAAGCATACAAATAAAAAGGATTTCAACGATCGCGACACAAGTAAATCACACCTTTTCTTTTCCCCTAATTTTTATTAGACGGAAAACGATGCAACTGCTTGTTAGCTTATTGATACGAAAGGAAAAGAATTTCAAGCGGAGACATATTGTTATTATTTGTATTATTTGTCGTAGTTGTGGGGGAGATGACTTTTTGTTGCACATGTTTCCTTATTGTTATCATACTTTATGCAAAAATAACTACGTCAGTGAAGTATAATGTTTTGCGTTTCTCTTTCTTTCAGCTGAATTTCATTCCTTGTTTGCCCTCCTTTTTTAACTCGTGTATCTCCGCCTCCTTCAAAAACAATGTTATTCTCAGCCCACATGTAAGTGTCGATTGTGCACTACAAAAAAAGTTTGAATCAATTGTTTCTTTTGTTTTGCCATCTGAAAGAGCTAACTCTTAGAGATACGATGCAAACACAAGACTGAGATCTCAAGTTCCAAATATTCTGATATTTTTCTATTATTTTAAACAAATGCTATGGATATTCATCAATTATAATTTATAATGATATTTAGTAAGTTAAAGGAAAGCTTATTGTTTAAATGACAAATACTTCCTTTCTATGTAAAGAAGCTATACAATAGCTTCTCATATCCTACAAAAACGAGAAGAAGATGGGACAGAAATTTGAAATGACACGTGCTCAGTTGGAATCAATAATTTTATAAGGTCATGAAAAATGCCTTAAACCACATCATCGTAAGTTACAAACACGCACATAATGTACGAATTCAAAGGACTTTTCCCTTTCTTCTGTCCTGAACCAAAAACTCCATCCACATCGTGCGAGTATATGATGATGCGGGGATCTACCTATCCATCTTTCTTTCTGTTTGGCAAGTATTACGTCAGTGAGTATAATTCCAAATGTATTTATGCATGTTTGCTTTCTGGGGTGACATGCTTTGCAAATATATGTAGGCCCTCTTAGGCACTATTCTTCTTTTCCCACAAAAAAAGGATGGCTCTCACCATCAGTCACTCACTTTCTCGCTCCTTCTCTCTATCTCTTTTTCCCTGCCGCTCTTTCGGAGACACGCTTAGAGAAAAAGGTGTCGAATATTCAATAGAACATTTTCACTCGTTGCTCTCTTTATATTCACTATTTGTATTACTTTCTGGGGTATTTAAATAAAAAAACTCTTTCTTGCACAATCACTTACACACAATGCTCATCATGGATCGACTGCGGGTAGAATCTCGTTATAAATATTTAAGCTGCTTTTCCATCAACTAATGACAATTTCAATATCTATGTCAGGATTTATGCATATAGTGATGATGAAAAGCGAACAATGCCTGTTTGGATTTCCAAAAGATATTATGTACTCTCATCATTGTCACTCCATCGAGACTAATGCATCCATGTACTTAAAAATTTAATGCTTTTCACTTGTCCCCTTCCTTCATGACTTTTGTTGCGTCAAATTTCTTTCATCACCAATCATTTGCAACCAAGCCAAAAATGGGGAAAATTTATACAACAATTTCATATAACTGTGTAATTCATGAACACGTTTATTATTTAATGCTATTAAGAATATTTTGTGTGCTATTGGTATGTACACGTTATGTACATTATTTACCTATGCATGCATCAGCAATGTGTGTATGTATATTTTATTTCATTTCTGTATTTTCGTAGACAATATTTACACATGCATACAAACTGAAGTGTGTTTGCACTCGTATCTTCCTTGCAAAGTTCAAAGAGGAGCATGCGGCCACTTTGGTCGAGGTGGCGTAAGAAAAAAATTTTAAAAACGTTTTCATGACTTTTAACAGCTTTCGTCTCTCCATTGCTTCGAAAAAGGACAGTCCTTTCTCTTTTTGTTTTAAGGTTAATGAAGAGTGACATTAGTGGGTGGAAAGTGCCATCGTCATGCTCACCCCTACCAACTTTCTTTGCGTTAAGAGAAACCGTTACATTTGCAGTACAATAACTGTTTTATGGGATTATAAGTACATTTGAAGAGTTAAAAAAGTATTTACCTTATTCAAGTAGCACTATCGCTGCAATATTTTTTTATCCTATTGTTAGTAATTATTGATATGTCCTACTCAACTATTCGGTTGGATTGTACAACACTTTATATACCCTTTTGCCGTCACATATGTGTGTATAGATATCATTCTTTATTGAGTAGTATCAAATCCTTAAAACATATCACATGGGTTATTGATAATAATATAGGTATATGTACTTAACTTGACAGAGAGAAAAGGGTTCTCTATAAGAAAATGACACGGATGAAGGCCGATGTCATGTGACGGGAAAAGGGAAAAACGTGTCAGCGTCATAAAATAAATAAAAAAGGAAAAGCAAAAGAGAAAGAGAAAGGAGTTTTAAAGTAGCGATACTAGATGTACGGGCGGACTCTGACATTATAAAAATATTGTGACGGAGAAATTTGAAGGAAAGTAAAAGATTGAAAATTTCCTTCGTTTTCTCCCGTGATATAGAGGACCTTTTCAAACCCTTTCAATCATTTGACCAATATTTTTTATTGTACAAGTGGGGATGCATAAATGTGTACTCGTATATTATATCTAAATTAACAAACCCTCATCTGAACTGACAGTGTTAGAAAAGGGCATTTTTCATTTTTCTTCAAAATGTCAGTTTAGAACAGTATGATGAGACGTAGCTAGTAACTTATAGCTACTTACTTATCATCGATATCCATTTTATTAACTGCATTATTTTGTCAGTAAAATTTAATAAATGAGATTGAGAAATTTTACTGTTACTATGGTTACTGTTCATTAGTTAAAAATCTTTGGAATCCTTTCTACTGAATGAATTGGAAAGATGCAATTAGATGAAAATTGCGACATGGTTTTTAAATTACTCATAAATAATTTTTTTAACACAAACTCAGCAGGGTTACTGATCTGGGGAAAATAAAATAAAAATAAAGTAAAAACTATCGGAAATCTGGCATTCTTCCAAAGCCTTCCCATATGCATTTCACTCACAAATCTATTAACAATTCCTCATCAATGGCGCGACCTGAGGATTCTTTTCATTTTACAAACTCATTGAAAATAGGAAAAGAGAAGGATATCAAAGTTGTATAATTAGAAATTAATTAGCTAACGTTGGTAAGGATTCGTATTTTCATGTTCTTGGAATATGTTCCAACCAATTAACAGCCTACCTGCCGACTTTCGTGATGAAAGATGGAAAAAATACAAATTATTTGATATCTGCTGTGTAAACAATAATTTTAGGTAATTAATTCAGCCAAATATTTTCCTTGTAACAGCTAAACAGATCTGCATGGGCTCCTTTTGACTATTTTTGGAACTCACCAACCAAATAATTAAAAAAATCAGTGTCCTAAAAGTCATCAATGAACTAAATACAATTGAAATACTTATAGAAATGAAGGGTCTCCAAAAACGTTCTGCAATATCCCTACCTAAATTTCATTTATTTACTCTTACATCATCAACACAACATGGTTGTGACATGACATTGTTTGCTTTAAACTTTATTTATTTGTATAAGATGACGTGGCACTCAAATGATGTTTCAATCACGATAAAATAGCATAATTTACACTACGCATTATGCATACGACTACATAGGAGCAGTAAGCTTTTATGAGGTATCCACACGCAAAATATTTCAGCAAATATGGAATATTTACTTACATCTTACTTGCAACCCAAAATAGCAAAAAACGTTGCATCAGCCATCACATAGACACCTATATAGAGATACTCCTACACTCCGTGATATAGACACCTATTTATAGGTATTGTGTATTTGTTTCCGTTTATTTACACCAACCAGTGTAGGGTACGTTGCCACCAGCAAAAGCTTTCACAATCCAGCTGCCTCGAAAATATCTTTCATTCTTTCACCCCACAATAATGCATATTTCTGGAGAAAAAGAAGCCTCAGAAAACATTCTACCAGATTCAATGGTGGTAAAACAATAAAACACAAAAGTATGTCAACTCAAAATTCGTAGAAGGATATTAATAATAATAACGTTTAGTAAATAAGCGCGATTTTTGCCCCCTGTTTGACTGTCCATCCAACTTGCAATAAAAATTCAATCTACATCTGAAATACTCAGGTTCTACCTCCATCGACACGATGTTTTCAACAACAAAAATTTCCCCCTGTTTTATCAATTGATGATGCATACTTACTACCTTATACTTGCGTAGGTATGTAGAATACTTTGAGGTTTTAAACCATGCAAGGGTTTCGCTACTTTCACCATGCAAAAAGTAGAGATACATTTACTTCTCTAACTAACCTAACAAACTTACATACCTACAATTCATATTGCATTCTATTTTCTCCCCTGTAAGTTATTTCCTGCATTTATTTGCATGCCAACTCCCTACGTGGTTGACATTCTTAATTAGGTGTAACAACGAACAACGTATTTCTGCTATGTAATGTAATATTTCTGTTATTTCTGTGATAAGTTTTAACAAAATTAAATGAAATTACTGATATTTTCCACATAAAATGAATTTCACGTCTCTTGACTTGAACCAAATCTGTTATGAGAGGACAGTGTATTTTTATACCAAAATAAATGGCTTACTTAAACTTCTCATGTTTTTATATGCTCATAGATAACATGGAAGAAAACTTGAAGCATTTACCTAGTATTAATGGAAATAAAATTTGCCAACAAGCTGCTAACCATTTTTGCCAGTCATAATCATTTACAAATTATATTCTACTGTCTACTTGTTCATTCCAATTTCCAGATTGTTGAAAATGGTGCTTTGAACGATGAATGACACGAGATGTTGAAGCTTGTGCCGTTGACTAGCGTCATTGAAACTACTCAAATTTAATTCGCTTACTTGCTCTCTTTACGACTCGTGACTTTCCCCATGCTTGCTTGCTTAATATCTGTCTGTTAGTTCATTTCTATGAAATAATCATCATGAGAATCCCTCTTTGTCTGATCAAAATGCGAAAATGCCATTGTACATGATACACAATAGTCAGCCCACTCGTGCCACTCTGGATGAATATGATCACACGGAGGATGAAGCTTCAAGATGATTCCTTTCTAGTATAATGAAGAGGTAAATTAGATCTATTTCCCATAAAGAAGTTTAACGCGCAAAAAGGGGAGAAAATAATAGTCATAATGGAGAAATTTATATTCTGCCATAATACGACAAGTGCCTGTAAATAATAAAACGCGCTTTTATTGCCAGGTAATAAAAACCCAGTTCATTCATCCAATATTTTTTGGCATTTTAACCTCGTGATACACTGAAGGCAATACACCTAATATAGTTGTGAAAAGGGAAGAGAAAAGTGATCTCTTGTTTGAGGGAATGATGCCTATTTTTATTCCACTAACAATAGACTAGCTTGGGGGATCAATGAATCAAAACGAGGCCAGAGATACTCTGCAAATTTGAAGACGACATTACTTTACTTCATTTTGTGTGATAAACTTTCAGGGAACCTGATCGAATCACAGAGGCTTTCTAGATAAGCTAGTAATATCTCCATTGACCCAACCTACAATATAGAACAAAAACGAGCAAACAAGTCAAAGAGCTATTTTTAAATGCCTCTAAACTTGGCTCAAAGCAAATTGCATTCCATTAAAATGATGCCGTGTCAGTCTTCTAGGTAAAAACATAAAAATAGACTTCAAGGGTTCATTAATAGTCTTGCCAGAAAACTGTAACCATTTATAAAGTTCCATTGATGTATTTAATAAGTAGACTTGCGTTAGATATTATTAAGAATTGCTGTAAATTAACTCTAAAGCTATTTAAAGAAAACCCAAACTGTTACTCTTCATTCTACTTACATAGTTCTACAATAGACTAATGGCTGTAATTTGCTTTAGACTGACTATCTACATGATTTTCCTCCAGCTTCCAACAATATACCTAAAAATAACAAGATGGGGCAATAAAAGAGTATAATGTATAATAAATACACTCAAGTTCAAGGCTCTGTTTCACAAGAAATGAAGGTAACCCGATTCCCAATGGAAATGAACTGGTTGAACTCTCAATCGCACGCACAAAGAAATGCAAATATTCGAAGGTTGGAATAAAATCTAGTCATTTGAGATTGTATCTTCAGAAATTTGTTGAGAATGAATTACAACGCTTTTATAGAGAATTGTAAAGCCTTTTTCTATGAAATATGTTATTGCTCGAGGAAAACAATCGCTAATATAAAAGGAACTTTATATTCTACAATTTTAAGAAATCAATCCAACATCTTATCGTGAACGACGCAAATCATCGAAACAGCATTACCAAATATCAGAAGATAAATTACGAGATCAGTTCTGAATAGTATTCATTCTTTTCATCTTCATGTCTCTCATTGTCATAGAATATTAAACTTTTATTTTTTGGAGACGTCAGTCTTCTCACAATGACAATCTGCCAACAATAATGCTAACAGTTTATTGACATTCAATAATTTACAAAATACTGAGTGAGTTACTTTGTCTTTCTTTTCATGTTAAGAGTTTCACGTAAATGGCCTTTTTACATAGCAAATACAAATACACAGCAAAAGATTACACCCAAGTTAATCTATGGAATGTGTTTGCCTAGCGAGAAAAATGATTTTCGGATCACCTGGAAATTGTATCAACTTGTTTTTGCCATATTGCTCCAGTATTTCTATATGTACCACTAGGGTTTGTCTCGTGACTGCATGTGTGTGTCTAATTTTTCTTAAGAAAACAATAAAAGATTCCCCAAGCATCTTCTCTCGATGAAAGAGTTCATTATGCATATAATATGGAATAATGCCGATACTTTAATATGATGTCACAACTATTACTCAAATGATAAACTACCTTTTCTTCTTATCCATTCTAAGCAGGCAACAAAGTTTTATGGAAGCAGAGAGAGAGAGAGAGAGAGCAAACTTTTTTTCCTTCTATTACACCAGCTATTAATTTATCTTTGTTATTTGACATGATAGGTTTCATATTCCCACTCCAGTGAACTTGTTGATTTCCCTAAGTTTCCCTAGTCATATTCATGCTAACCATAATTTAATATCGCAAGAACAAAATATTTTATTAGATTTTCAGTCATACATAGTGGGAATGTGAATACGATTTTTCCATGGAATTTTTCATAAACGAAAAAAAATCCTCGCTTTTACAACATGCCTTTGTTTAATGCTCAATTTTATTAACCATGCTCGAGTTACTTGCGACAAAACCTTGTCATATGATTCTGAGGCAACACAATGTTTCGTCGCCAAACTCAACTCTTCTTCTCTCTCGTATGATTGATTGAATCAATGTTCCATAATAACATCATATTATTATCATTATTATGATACTCCACACAACATGACATCTCTATAAACTAGCTACAAAGGGTGTCGTGAAATCGAGCTTTTATGGAAAAGTAAAAGGTACATACAACACAGAAAATTACTAGTAGTGACACTGCACTCTTTTTCTCCAGCCTTTTCTGGAATGTGGGCTGCTGTCAACAAACTTACGTTTCAATTACAGTCAGCACAGTACCACCACCAGAACTAGTCGTAGTTTGAACAAAGTTACGTAATAAAAAGTGAATTGTTTTCTCCTACTACTTACATAAGTAATATAATATGAAGCGCATTTTATGCATCTAACTGGCACAACCATTTTCTTCTTTCTCGCCCCCTTTCAGGCTTCTGCAAATTTCGTCAAAGTTTCTTAATAGCCTTTCTCACTGCAAGTTCTCATTTGAGCTAATGTGTGCGACGGCAAGGCACTGCGATACAATAGCAAACGTATGAAAGCACTAGTAGTAGTGGTGGTAGTAGTAGTAATAATAATGGTAATGCCTCATTCGTTTGCTTCTTGATGATGACCTAGTACTATACTCATGATGTGCAACGACACTTTCTCTTTCTCCGCTGTATTCTACCATTCTCTCTTATTGCTACAATTTTTTTCGGCAAAACGTTTTACCATTTTATTTGATGCAACAGCATGCCACCACATAATGGTTTACACCTACACAGGCGGACTCCATGCTCCGTACCATTTCATTTTTAAATACAACGGCACGTGATTGTTTCAACGACAAAATAACTATTGTGTTCCCTTTCTCTATGATGGTGTGTCGTCTAGGCATCACTTTCGCTCTCGCCCGCCACATCTTTCGTTTTCACAGCCTTTCAAGAATTTACACAGTGACAACAGATGTCAAGTATTCATAGTCGTTTAGATGCCAGAAAAAGAATCGTAGAAGTACAGGGTACAAATAGAACGCACGTAATTTCCTGTTGCCACCTGCACCTCAAAATGTAATACGTTTTACGTGTATCTCAAGAGTTGACGTAGAATTACATCTAGGGATACATAGAACCTAAAATGACAAAAAAATGTCTTACCTTTCCCCAAAACTTTTTCCTCTCTTCGTATCCCCGGAACATGCGATCTTCTCAGGAGTGATTTTATCTCGATGCACAGAATAGAGGATGATGACGCATTTTTAGGGCGCCCCTTGATGTTTTATAAAATTAGTCCATTTACTTTCTCTTCAACAGTTCCACAGTTAACGGAGATACTCTATGACTTCTTGGATTCCAAAGTCACTTGAAAAGTGTAGTTTCAATTGCTGTTACGAAACAGGTTCAAGAGTAGGCAAATCGTTTGCATCTGATCTCTCATGTATCATTTATACGAATATGTACATGATTATCTTTTCCCCAATCCTTTCTTCCAGTACCTTTATCTATATTGTTTACTGCTTCAATTGTGTATTTTCCTCTCTCTCCGATTTTCTAAATCTTCTCATTTTTTGTTTGCTTCGTATACACAGGAGTCAAATTGTCCTTTTCTGTATCACCCAGAAATGGGGAATGTGAAACGTGTTCTCAAAAAGAGGAATATTTTGCAAAGATGAATACAAATTTGTAACAATAAGGAAGAAACGACGATGAAGTGTTGTCTCTTTTCCCTTTTTCTCTTCTCCCCTGATCAGGTTTTCAATAAAGTAAAGTGGAAGAGTGAGAGAGGAGTCACTGTGTATCTTAGTTGTGAATGGAACTAGTTATTCTATTGCAAGGACTTGCTCTTTCTTTATCTTCCTCTCTCTCTCTCGTGTTGTCTCTCCTTTTTTACTCCTTCGAGCTTGACACAATCACGATGAGACGATGAGAGAGAAAAAAACGAAATGGATGGCAGCTAGAACCTAAGGTTGACAACAGGTTTTCTCTTGGCGAGAATGAAAGGAGAAAGAAATGAATGAAAACTCGTGAGTGTGTGTGAGTGTGTATGGGTGTATGTGGTGGAGTGAAATAGAGTATCCCTGCTTCCTCGTTTTCCTTTTCTTTTTCCCTCCCACCAACGATCTTATATACACAGCGTAGGAATATTAGTATGTATTATTAAAATGTGTGCCAAAGTGTAAGCTTTGAGTGGATCCTTCACGTCTATATATAAAAAAAATTCTCTCTGGTGATCATGAGAGATTCGCTGTACTCTTCTATGGGGAGAAAAAAATCGCAGTTGTTGACTAGCGTACGGGGCGTGTAACACTGAGCCAGAAGTTGGACCGTCCTGAAGCTTTTAATGTGTTTCAGGCTCTCTCTGTGCCTTTTTTCGCTTGTTCCATTCCATCTCTCACGATAACTGCTGCTGTTCCCCTGTTTCGCTGCTGGGCTTCCTCGGTTCGGCAAAGGTCTTTCTCTGACTTCAGCAATGTTACATTCACAATAGTGCACAAGCAGTTTGCCTAACATTTTTTGCCACGGTAATTTTTGGTGGTGGAGAAAGTCAGTGAAACCTGTATTTTGGATGATTGTAAGTATATCTTAGGGCTCCCTATACAAACTAGTCTTTTACGCTTCACAGCTTCTCCTCTTATTCAGTGGTGAGTGTTTTCTTTTGTTTCTATCCGTCCTCCTGGTGTGTGTTTGTAAACGTATGCGAGAGCCTGTGTGTGTGTAAGTATAATGGCCATGAGGAGAGTAGAAGAGAATAAAAAATAATAATAATGGCAGCAGCAACAACAACAATGTATCAGTGGTGAAAACAGTAGAGTCAACCATGTAACAACAGAAATGTTAGAGAGGAAACAGAAGCAAGTCATACAGTCATGGTGCATGTATGAAGAAAGTAGAAATGCTCTAATAGTTAAATGATGCTTTCTCTGCTGTTTCGCTTGTTACACAAGAAAAGTCTTCAACTTGTCTTCAGAGATGTTTGCTGGCTTTTCCATACTTTGTTTGAGGTTTTAACCAGTTTTGTCCATTCAGAGAGAACGATAAATATGGTTGCAAAATTTCAAAATATTGAATAGTAAGAAATTATTTTGCCTTCTGAAAATTATCATATTGATTGAAATTGATACTGGAATAAAGACAGATGCCCAAATAATTTTTGCCACTTTTGACCACGTGGCAATGAACACTAAAACCGACTAAGGAAACAATTTTGGTTGTTTTCAAATATGAGTAAACGTGTAAAGAAATACTCTTACATTCAGGCAAAGAAAATAAAAGGGATGAAGTTTTTACTTGTTGGCTTCTATTTACTCCCCGAAGCTTTTACTTTTCATCTTTTTTCTTGACTTCTTTATACAATTTTTTCTCTTCATGTTTATTCTTTTTTTCGTGTGAGATCATCATGTTGATTCCAATGCCAAGAGAGATTGCGGTTGCTCAGTTTTCTGGTTTGTGTATTTATTCGTTTTTTCTCTCTTGTAACCGAAGAAACTGAATTCCTAATGACAGAATGTAATCGCTGATAGAGTTTCTACATAGTTGAATTGAAATGCAGATAAACACTTTCCGGTTGGGTTGATCACCATTAGGAGAACTTATGCTATTCAAATAAGCAGCTTTAGTATTCGTTATGTGTTTTGAGTATTTCTGCCTGGTAGACTGAACCAAAACCCTTCAACGAAAATAGGAATCGCAATAATTATGAGATGACCGGGAAATAAATATTCTTGTCTTGAATTTAAAGGTACATTAGCTGCTCCACTTTGAGTTTTGCCATAAATTTTTTTTTGGAGTTCTGAAGGCGTATAGAGAAGTTGCTCAGGCATAAAACTATAGATTTGATAGTAATTTTGATCTCTGTACATCTGGTCTTTTTTTCTCTTGCCATCAATGTTTAGCCTGCTTATTCATTAGCTAAATTAAAATAAGTTATGATAGAAACAGTTAACGAACACGATAGAATGATATTTTTTGTGTTTTAACGTTATACCACCTTATCGTATAAGCAGTAAAGCATGAATTCAAGTAACATGTTTAGCATTAATGTACTGTACTTGCATATCTAGTTACAAACGTAGATGGGTACTCATCCGTACACCCCTCTTAGGTAAAATACCGAAGCAGATTAAACCTCCTTGAACGATAAAAGATTGTGAAAGGTCTGCTAGGGTGAAATATGTGCCCTAAGCTTCTTTCCTATAAGTCATGTCATTTGATACAAATCGAGAGAAAAATCTTAATATTTGCAACGTGCTACATATATAACACAACATTAACGAATCCGATATGTTTCTTTGCAATTATAGAAAATCTCCTTTTGTGAATTTTTACTAAAAGCTTTTTGTGCTGGCAAAGCATCTCAATATCATGCTCTTGTATAGTAGATTAATATTTATTAGCATTTTTACCAAAGTAATTGTACTAACATTTTAACACACGCCAGAGTTGGAAAGTAAGATTGCCTATCTATTGACGTGAGACTACACTGAAAAGTCGAGGGAGGCTTAAAACTTGTGTTCTAAAATCTGCTAACCAGTATTTGTGTATTTTTAATATTCTTACAAATATTTCACAACGGTTTTCCTTCTTTGTTATCATCCGTAGTATCCTCTAGATAATAACAAAGGTGTCTCTATAAGAAGGAGGTGTCAACAAAGGAGAAGGTGTCTATAAAATAAATTTATAAATTATCAAGAAATCCATTCTCTTTTAAAATAATGTGTTGTATTATGGTGACTAACATTAATGGCTAATACGAATTTTTTAACGGTTCTAATGCTTTCAGATATGGCTGGTTTTATCTGTGAAATCCAAGAGTTAAATGTTTCTAATGCGAGCCCTTGGAATTACAAAGTTGGGAAGTTGAAGTGAAGAGAGATGCAGCAAAAAATCAAATACAACATTGGTGTCGGTGCCCTGTAGGTAATTTATGCCATTTGCATACTATAAGATGTCAAGGTTGTTTATAATTCTAAAATCTAACTTGGAACAACAGAACAACTGGGTATTACTGATATTAAGTTTGAAAAACATTGGGAAGGAGAAGAAAATGGGTGAAACGGAAGTAAACACAAAAAATTACTCATTTAAAAACTTTATTGCAGGCTTTCCCTTTGCAAGCAAACATTTTCATCATGTTGTGTGTCATTACCAGTAATATGGGTTACGCAGTTCATTCTATACTTATTAGCATATCCGATTTTAAAATAGCCCTTCAACAATCACATCATAGCTATGTGTTTGACTATTTTTGAGAATGCACGCTATTGACATTGAGTCTTAATGCTGTTAAAAGTTTAGATAAAAATTTGCGCACAAAACATTATCGAGTTTATCACACTCTAAAGAAACAATGCTGATATTGCAAGGACAAAAATATTTTCGAATGTTTTTTCATCTTGATGGGACACATGGAAGAAAGGAATCATGAAAATAAACGGAAAATGAGTGAATGAGGGGAGTACTCATGAAAATTGCTCTCATTGTCGAAAGAACGAAGATTCTTAGGAGCACATGAGTGGCATCAGAAGCAGTAGCAGGAGCGCAGCGAAGGGCTAAAAGTTTTCAAGAGTGTCCTAAGTAGATGCTGCTGTGACTGATTAAGCCCTCGATATTTGTAAAAGGCAGACAAAGATCTTGAAAACAGAGGACAAGTATTCTCGTGTAGCATTCGTCAAGTTTCTCCATGCTAAATGTTATCAAAAACATGTATGCCGTGCTGGTTGCAAAATGATAGGACGAAAAGATGGAGGACAGGAGGAAAACTACATTTTGCGTATACATTCGTTTCATTGAGCAAAACTAATAGCAAGTTGCTACTCTGCGGCCGGATCAGTGAAGGCTTTATGGGATCAGTTTGTCATTCCGTCTGTATGGAGGATTCAAACACATTCTGTAAAAGCTATGAGTTACCATGTATTCACGTCACGTGAGCCTTTACCAATTAACAATGGACGCGATCAACTTGACTATAAAGTTCTCCTATATTTTCAATAACCCTCTGTAAGAGGTTACCTACATATCCCACTGAATTCAATAAACCCAGATTATTTATCAGCCGTGTTTCCTATTTCCATAGAAGCATTAAATAAATTGTTTTCTTCAGTTGACGCATATATTCTTCTTGCTTCATTATTTTTAGGGCAAAATTCTAATTTTCTCCCTAATCTCATGATTCATAAGAACAAATCAAGTCCTTTCAGCTCTGTTAATGATGGTGGTAGATGATGAGGACTACGGTCAAGATATATTAACACATGGACGATAATTTACCGCTGTTTCAATCAATTCTACTCCTACAATTATATTTTTCCATTTTCTGTCCCATTCTTCATTGAATATATCTTGAAAATGCGTTTCCTAAAGGATACACACCAAGTAATAATGCATTTAGTACTAATGGTCATAACTATGGGTGTTAAGGAGAGTTTAGGGATACCACTAGAGCGAATATGTAGGTACGTACGCACACAGCTAGAGCAACGAGTTCTCTTTCAACGAACAACATCTCACAGTGGCGGACTGGGAGTGAGTGAGACAATGAATGGAAGGTCTATCGCGTTATTATGGGAAAATCATATAAAAAGTTTGTGAAGCGAGGCAAGTTGAGAGAGCGAAAGAGTTGGAGCTAGAGAGAAGGATACAGGGAGAAAGAGAGAGAGAGAAAGAGAACGGGCCAGGAGAAAGTTGCTAGAAAGCTGGTAGGATTGGCTGCCACAGACACCCACGCAATCATCATCATCATTTCCACTAGTGGAAATAGTATTAGAAGCAGTAAGAGCAGCATCCCAAAAGCAACGGTGCTCCTTCTTTTTTACTGCCATCGCTCCTGCTGCTACTGCTATAAAAGATTTTTCTGTGATATCATCATATAGGATTTTTTTCATATGCAAACTTACACAGATGAAAAGGGAATATTGTATTTCCCTTTAACTTTTTGGTACTGCAGTAGACCCACCGACCGACTGATAGGCAATATTTCTTTCTCATCTCTCTCTCTCTTTCACACACACACATTACTTTTCTATATGCCTTCACCACCACAAGAAAGGTTTATTCATTAATGCTGTGCTCGTAGAAAAGGGAAGAAAAAGGGAACCTTCATAATATTTTGCAGTACGATGTTTAGTTTATCCTTCCATTTCCTTTGTAAAATAAAAACAACAAGGAAAAAAGACTGAAATCCTTTTGAAGTTAAGTTTTCTTGAAGATAAAAATCCTACTTTAAAAGACAAGCTAACTTGCTCCCAGTAGGTTTTTCAAAACGGCATAAATGTATTGACATACATGTGTGCAGAGTGCAGATATGTATGCCTATGAACGTATTATGAGTATATCCAAATGTCGATTATAACATCAATCCTTGTCTATGAAATCTCATCGTCAAATATTTTTATACTGTGACTATATGTTGTATAGAGTTGCATGTGAGTATTAAGCCATGTGGATGGGCTGCTTCCAGATTTTCTCTTAGAATACGATGATTACATAGGTGACTGTATGCATCGAGGCGAAGGAAGGCCCACTTTTATCACTAGTGTTTATTGTGTAACCCTGTATGTTTGCTACTTTTGCCTACTATTCTAGAGACGTGCACCATCACCATCAACAGCGTCCCAAGTGAGTACGTTTTGATCCACATAACGATAGGATCAGTGTAATCCTCCATGAAGCATATTATTATTATCTAGTGGCAGTTTCCCTATTTTCTATCTAATCATAAATAAACCTATGTAGGAGTAGAGCTAGTGTGTGCATCAAGAGACAACAAAGATAATATAGCAGTCAATGAGTACTAAACTCTGTCGACTCTGTATCTCTTCTTTTTGTTTTCTTCTCTTATTTTTGATCAGCAGTTCCCGTCATAAACTTTTTGTTTTTGAAACTAAATAAACTCCATCTCTCATACTCTGAAGAGTAGCAGGCTTCCACTTTCTCTCCAATGAACGTTCCATGTGATTTAAAGGAGTATTAGTGAATTATTGCACAAGAAGTGAGCGAGTGTAATGCTGGATGTACTCAAGTCTCGGAGAAAATGATGAGATTTGAGAGTGTGCTAATGAATCCATTTTTATGCATGATATATTAGGTAAGTATAATATGAGGGAGGGGATGCTGATAAGATTTGCATTATTAATATGAGTAGCAGTGGCGTGGCTCGTTGTGGTGGGCTATAATGAAAGGCGTTAATAGCATTAGTGCAACACTCACTCTCTCACAAGAGAGTATTTATCATTATTAATGAATGGATGAATTCCTCTGTGCAAAATCCGTGTCACAATGAAAAACCACTTTGCACGCCTATTTTCCTTTTTACATGCAAAACATATATCGACCCTTTTGTGTTTTCCCATGTAACGTTACAAACATGACGTGTGCCATTGTCATTCTCTATTCGACACGATATTTCCTACTCCTACACATCCCATACTGCTCATCCTAACCTCATCTTCTCTGCCGCGCTCAGAGAGAAATATAGAAAAGTGGAGCTCTTTTTTCCCTTGATGTCTTCCTAACAAGTGCCGGTGGTGGAAGAGGTGGCATCGATCACCAAGAAAGAGCAGCGGCACAAACCAATTACTCTTCAGTCAATATTTTGAATGATGCTCGAAAAAAGTTTTTTGTGTACGTCATTTATTTTGGCAGAAACACTGGGTTATCTTCCTCGTCCATGATTACCCCGTCACATGGATGGTCATTATTCTTGTTCAGGAAAATAAGCTTGCCCTTAACGTAGCTATAATAGTGGCATTTATCACTCCGAGAACAACAGGCTTCCTTACTATTATTTTGGGTGGTGGCAGTGTGTCGAGTGTTGTGAGGGGATAAAAAAGACTTCTCGAGACGAACTCTAGACTTTTTCATATTTCATACGAATTTCGTTCAAGAGGGCATGCCAAATCATAATGCCATGATGACATAGTGGCGTGTGATGTCGATGTGTGTGTGTGTTTCTACATGCACATCCGTCACTTGTTTCAGAAGAATTGATGTTTACTAAAATCATTATTTTTTGAAAAGTTGACAGTCCTCGGCAAGGTACGAACATGTAAATACATGTAACATGGAAATATATGGAAAAAATCATGTTTTTACATGATAATATTCACT